>JAVSBV010004668.1:0-12841 GCA_033117975.1 Parotocinclus spilosoma | reverse complement strand
ACTTGTGGCTTCTTTTTTGTAGTAAATGGAAATGTTAGGCAAAGACTTGTAGGTGGCAGTAGAGGGCTGGGGAGAAACTCTGAAGTTTTCAGGTAGCGATGCCAGAGACGAAGAGTTTCTTCACGGATATGAACAACAGCTACTACTAGTCGAGGACAACTTGCTGAATTTTAAATGCAGTATAATGATTAGTGATTTCTGTTCCCTGACACCTATTTTTACAGGAAGTGACACTAGTTAAAACTGGTGGTCCTCTTGGCCTGAGTATTGTGGGCGGGAGCGATCATGCCAGTCACCCGTTCGGCGTCAGTGAACCTGGAGTGTTTATTTCTAAGGTAACTTTGATCAGAGGTTATCCATTTTAAATATACTACTCACAAAAATTTTAAAAATTCATTTTGAAACATCTCCTAGTTTTTGTAAGAAGTGTTTATGTTATGTTAGTGAAGGCCAAATAGAGAGCGTATTCTTTTTCTCCCACCTTGTGCAGGTTATTCCCCATGGCTTGGCATGTCAGAGCGGGCTGCGTGTTGGTGATCGCATCCTTGAAGTAAACTCTATCGACCTGAGACATGCCACTCACCAGGAAGCTGTCAAAGCTCTGCTCTCCACCAACAAGGAGATCCGCATGCTGGTGCGCAGAGACCCCTCACCTCCTGGCATGCAGGTACACTCACTCATCCATTGACATGCAGTCTTATACAAATGTATGTTTTAATCAGTTTTTGTGGGGTTTCTAAGTGAAAAGATGGCATTAAAACTAACAGAAAAATTATATGCTATTTGGCCAATCAAACCTTTTTCAGAATTGAACAATAGTGCTTGGCCACCTTAAAAAGAAGCACCCCAAAACGTACCACAGTTGGCTACACCAGTGGTGAAAAATTCACTCCATGTGAGAAAATAAGCATTAAAAAGACATCACTGATGCTGTGACCTTGTACCAGGGATATGATATCTATTAAAACATGAGCACTATAAATAGTCACATGATTCTATAAATAGTTGATGCAAAATGCAGAGAGACAATTGAGTCCCAGATTAGCAATGTCATGTTGTTGGCTTTTTTTGAGCACTACTTCTGATATATGGACTAGCTGGACAGATGTGGCAGAACCATACTGTTTGCGGACAGCTAGAACCTAGTACTGATATTTGCGTTACAAGATATTTACATTATGTTGAAGTGCCTTTTGATAAAGTTAGCTAAAAAACGTTATATTGGTTGAAGTGCTCTGTGTTTTGTTTTCAACCCCTAATTTTGTGCATAGCAACGTCGCCTCACAGTGAGATGGTCCTGGGATCAATCCCCGGTCGAGTGGTCTGGAACTTGTTTCTGTGTTTCCCCTGTGTCTGTGGGAGTTTACTTTGGGTACTTTGGTTTTCTCTCCCAGTCCAAAGACATCCAAGGTTAATCTGTCTGGGGTTGTATTTGTCTTGTCCCCATTGGCACAGGCTTTTCCACGACTCTGTCCAGGATCAAATTGATAAGAAAGTGAATGGACTTGAATTTTTTAAAATTATTTTGCTATATGCTTAGTAGATAAATGTGATTTCTATGTTAGTATTAAATTCCAAACTGCCCCCACCAATAAAAAATGTGTGTATATATTATATATACAATAATAAATTGTGATTATATATTTGCTCGAACAATCATGCGTACTTGATATTTTTTAAATGAACCTGTTGCATCCATGTGTTTAGGAAATCGTCATTCATAAGCAGCCAGGAGAAAAGCTTGGCATCAGCATCCGAGGTGGAGCCAGAGGTCACCCGGGCAACCCCTTTGATTCAACAGATGAGGGTATCTTCATCTCCAAGGTAGAAACCAATGAGTCCTATTTATCAAGGGTCTTCACTTGGTTGGTCGTAGAAATGTTCAGAAGGCAGACCAAAACTAAATGAGCACATCATTGCTGCATGGCTATCACTACATTGGATGTTTGCCTTTGCTATTTTAGGTCAGTTCCTTCGGTGCTGCGGCACGGGATGGCCGACTGAAGTTGGGCATGCGGATCCTAGAGGTGGGAAATCACAGTCTCCTGGGCATGACTCATACAGAGGCAGTGAGGGTTTTGCGAGCTACTGGAGATACTTTAGTTATGTTGGTGTGTGATGGCTTTGATGCCAGAAATGTGACAGATGTGGAGGTAAGTGCTCTATTGATATGTCCGTTTAATGTTTCCATACACAAAAAATACGGGGTTTTTTTTTTTTTACCAAAACCTCAAATGTGTATTCCCTTTCACTTTGGTGTTTGCCCAGGCTTCGCCAGGTGTCATTGCAAACCCTTTTGCTACAGGAATTGTTCGAAAGAACAGCATGGAGAGCATTTCCTCCATAGACAGAGACCTGAGCCCAGAGGAGGTGGACATCATGCAGAAGGTAAGCCATTGGTTCATCATTGGTTACTTAAGTAAGGCAAGAGGCAAGAATGTAAAGGAACCATGTTGTTTTCTTTGAAAGGAGGTTGAGATGGCGAGGGAGACATCTCAGTGGGAGCAGGAAGAGATGGAGAAAGTGGTGAGTGTACATGTTACTCCAGGGAATTCCACTGGCTTATCATAGGAGACCCGTATTGTAGTTTTGTAACTGTAGTTTTTCCAAATTCCTGACGCCGTTCTCTTCCCTTATGACTTTTGCTAATTTATGTGGGTTGTATCCTTTTCTCTTTCTCTCTTCCTCCCCCATCCCTTTCCCCCTTTTCATGCTCATCACTCTCACTTCCATCACTTTCACTCTTTCGTATTCATTCATTTCATTCATTTCTCTAACACTGCCATCAACCTCCATTTATCTCCCGTCATTTCATTGCGTCATTCGCCGCTTAATAACGACATTCCATTCCCTCCGTTTGTATGGATGTGTGTGTGAGTCCACTGCATGTTCCTTTTCGAATTATCATCTCCTCATATGTATGACTGGTCATCCCCTCCCCCGTTCCACTTCCCCCTCACCTTTTCCGTTGAAGGAGCGCATGCGCTTGGAGCGCGAGGAGGCTACTCGCCTGCTGGAAGAGGAGACTGAGGTGAGGCATTATGCCCCTGGTGCTTTAGGATTGCCCTTGCCACCTGAGGGCAGTGCTGAGCTCGGGGGTGGAACTTGGAGATTCACATTAGACATTTATGCTTGAGAAAGACAAGTCTGTGGAAAAACTCTAGGTGCCCAATGTACAGTACAAGTATGCACCGTTTAACGATTCTTTGAAACAGTGACTGGACATTGCCATAGCTTTTTATGCTATTGCAATATAAATGTAAAGAATATTTTCACAAGAAAGCAATATATAAATGTGTCAGAGAGACAGCTAAAACGCAAATGGAGTGCTACCATCCGCACAGAATCTAAAGCACCATGGTTCTGCAGTTATGATATGATATGATAGTTATGCACTGATGGATATATTTTTATAATATAAAGATAAGTAAACCTTCCTAGCTAACTGCACACAATCAAGAGGGAGTCCACTTGAGGAAACTCTGATTTTAGGCAATGCAATCGCGTTTTATCCTTTTCATAAGCAGTGTGGTACTACTAGTAGGAAGTCAGTGGTCAAATGACCAGTGCTCTGCACTTTTGGGTATATGTAGGGCGTGCTGGCTCTGTCTTTGTAACGTCTCTTCTTTTTTCTGTGTCAATATTCATGAACATACTAACAAGTAGGACAAATTTGTGACAGTAAAATACATAGGCCAACACTTTTTTTTTATTGTACCTGCTGTCTATGACCGTAGCATCCGGAGTTAGAAGACTTTAAAAGTTTTGATTTCCTCGGTTGTTATGTTCAGCAGGCGCTAATAAGATCGTCGTTAAACGGTGCATACCTGTAAATTAAAAATAAAGCTAATACGTTTTTGGACAGTCTGAAATCTGAGCAGTATGATACAATGATTTTATAAGTAGTCTATTTTTTTCTGCAGAACCTGAGCACTGGACCTCTGAAACTGGACTACAAGACACTGGCAGCTCTTCCCACAACCAGCTTGCAGAAGGTCAATCGGGTGAGTTTGGCAACACTTTTCCATATTGGGTGACTGGCAGATTAACATTCTGTAAATGGTTTGACGCCAGTATAAGTAACTTGGACACTCATGTTATCAGTACTCTTATGGATTGTCAGACCTAAAAGAACCTGCACTGTGCTTGCTGAAGGTAGTCTTGGTTACATTAAAATACAAACTAAAATATTACTAAACGATTGAAGTTCACAGTTAATATTTTTCTCAGTTTAAATAATTTCAGTCCAATGAACAGAATTATCAGCAATATCCATTAGTTTGTAGTCATGTAGTTTCCGGGAGCTACCACGAGAAATCTTTCCATGTTGTTACCCCATGCCTTTGATATAAGTGCACGTTTGAAGTGTACTCTGCTTTTCTCTGGAAAACCAGCTCATCATCAACAGTGAAGTTGGCAAAAATGGTAAAACCATAATCAGATTTCTTCACCAAAAACTGACTATGAAAGACTGAATATTTGACCCTTGCAAAATGGCAAGTCATCATGACCATGATTCCTGATTCTCAGAAACAAATTAGGCAGGGATATTGGGATGACAGCTGACATGCTCTGGGGCTATTTTAAAATCAGCATCACTGGCTCAGTGGACGTGCTAGTCATGGGTGGGTGTTCCCGGGCACTGGAAGGGAAGGTTTCCATGATAGAGACCAATATCATACAAGTATTTGTGTGAGTGGATGTGACCTGAGCTCCCTGAACTCTATATTCTTTTTTTTTTGTGAGTACCTTTCCTATTAATCCTTTCTTTACCTTTTTTGATTCTTAATTTTCTGGCATCATTTTACTTTTTATTTGATGTTTTCTGAAGGGCGTAGTTTGTCTCACATCTTCTGAATTTATTCTGTCTAGAAATTGTATCTGAGATTCAAACAGAACTTTCGTTTAGGAGCAGCTTTGTAGAACTTTTTTGGAACAGCAGAAACTTATTGCTTTATAAGTCACTTATGTGACTTTAGCTTGAAGATCAGCTTCAATCCAGGTTGAAATCAAAGTGAACAACTTAAGTGGAGTTAGTTTAGACACGCAGCTTACTATGATTGTGTTATTCTGCTCTGGATTTGTCCACTTGTAGATATTTTATTGGTGTGGTATCTGGTGAGGTACACTGTTTATAAGGATTTGCTAGCTTTGTAAGTTTGGTTGTGGTCTGTTTTAAACTGTGGGCAATGTGATTGTGACGTTGTGCACTTTGGCTCCTTTTTCAAACTTTAAGCTACTTTATTATGTTTGAACTGTTTAACCCTTCCTAGTTTACAGCAGCTAGCTATTCTAGACCAAAATAATCATGTCGCTAGTATTTGTGAACTGACATTGCTGTAATTTTAACAGCGTAGAACATGTTTGTGAGTGTGCAGTGAAAAAGGAGTGTGCAGCTGTCTTGAGTCAGGTTTTTGGGGTTACATTCCTCTTTCCTGATTTCACCTCTCCTGTCTCTCACAGTTCATTCTTACAGTCTAGAGAACCAACCCCCACACATTACAGCACAGCTGTTATCAAGTTAACTATTTTTAGTGTGATGGTATTGCCCAGGTTGGCTTTAGAAGTCTCATGTGTATGCATCATCCATGGGAATTGTACAAGTTGTAGCCATGTCATAGGTATAGTTTTGGTTCGATTAGGGTTGGCCAGTATAGGCCATTTTAATAACATCATCCAGATAATAGATACGTCTTCAGATAATAGATAATAGCGCGGTATGCCGCATTACCGCAGCCAATGGGACAACTACATACGTTAGCGTATACAAATGATAGTTTTTACATATTTTACGACAAAACAATCAGAATGTTAGACATCAGTCACTATACACTTTCCATACAGGTAAAGTAGAGCAGATGTTAACAAGGAATAAAACAACATGCTACCTGTGGTATGACTCATGATTTATGGTTTCAGCCAAAGCATTAAAATGCATATTTTAGTGATGGGGTTGTTGTAATCAGTGTATTCACAATTCCATTTCATAGACATTGAAAGCTATAAATGACGTACAGTAATTATTTACCACATAAAGATATGATGGTTAAGAGAGGGAATAACAAGTCATGGAATAGCCTATTTATGATCTACAAACAGTGTAAATTTCAGTTAGGGGATATTTCATTTTTAAAAATTTTGACATTTTGTGAGCAGTATACATTGGCCACGTTTCCCCCTTTTGTAAAATAATATGTCCTAATTAAAAAAGGCCCGCTTCTTCTGTCTTTCTCAAAGTCTGGTTTGCGTGTGCTTCATGTCCCTGTATGCCCTTAAAACATAGTTGCCACAAATAAATCAATAAATCTAAAAGAGAAAAAAAGTGTTTTGTTTTAATAACCTTAATATAAACATGGAAGTGAACACTGGATTGATCTGGGTCTTGTGTAACACTGTTTTTGGTGCTAGAAAACCATGTATTTCATTAGTTGTTTGCTTTTTTTCACCTTCTTCTTTTATGGTCAGGTACAATTTGGGTGCTGGATCATTCTCAGTATTGTAGTGACACTGCTAAATGACAAATGTGTAGGTGTGTTATTGTGTTTTAAGCATGTAAAAGTGGATCGGACACAGTAGTGCTGCTGGAGTTTTTAAACAGTGCCCAGTCACTATTAGACTCATTTACCTTGTTTGTGCACTTCATAGGTGGTAAAGTCTGGGGCAGTATCTAATCTGCTAAAGCACAGTTTGTGTTAGTCACATGACATTACCCACAGGAAGCTGTTCACTGGATATTTTTGTTTGGTGGTTTATTTTCAGTCCAACAGTGAACAATGAGGTTTATAAAAGGCTTTAACAGCACTGCTGTGTATGTGTATTCTTTGACCAGTCCAGCACATTAAAACCCCTCCACCACATCAGTGTCACTACAGTGCTGAGAATGATCCACCACGCAAATAATACCTGATCTGTGCTGGATTTGTAAAGTGTTTTTGAGGTGAGCAAATTTATGTTTTAGCTATTGTTGACCAGTCCTTTTTAAAATTGAGTTTAGTGCTTTGTTTGAATGAAGCCACGATGAGGGGAAGTGTTGACACATGATGTGATGCATGCTCGTTGTAGTCTGGTACGAAGAGATTTCAGCAAGAAATTAATTGATTTATGGTACGCTTAGTAGCAGTTTGGAACAAATAGTGGATTTCTAGTTTCTTTGTTCTCTGCAATCCTTTTCTTTTTCTTTAATGCCAGATTTGTCGAATTTAAATCAAAGGTTTGTCCTATATCGTCAATGCTGTTTCATTTCTTTCTTTTGCTCTTTAGCTATCTCTTTCCTCTACTGAATTCTGCCCCATGGAGACTGGTCTTCAGGTCAGCTTGGCTGGCTCTATAGAACCACTGGGCTTTCAGAAAGCTTATGCGACTCTGTACAATGTAGAGGCGTCTGTTTGTCCCTCAACCTGTCCGCTTACGAGCTCTGAAGTATCGGAACAAATTGCATCCATGAAGCTGGAAACAAATTCAGAACCCCTAGACATACAGGAAGTAGAAGAGTGTCTTGTAGACTCTCAGCCAATATGTTTTAGTGAAAATCCATTTCTGTTGGCTAATCGCAAGAGCAAGGGCCAACCTCCTATGGATCCCAATAAAGAGCCTCCAGTTCGACAGGAAATGCAGGCGTGTCAGCCAATATGTTTGAGTAAAAAGCTAGTAGTAGCTAATCAAAAGAGCAAGGTCTTCCCTTCCAAGGTCCCTGGTGCAGAACACCAAGTAATACGGGAAACAAGGGAGTGTCATGTTGACCCTCAGCCTGTCTGTTTAAGTGAATATCCTATTCTATTAGCTGATCACAAGACGAAGGGATTCACTTTGAATGACCCTGATTTTGAATCCCCAGTTGTACAGGAAGTGGTGGAGGGTCTTTTGGACCCTCAGCCATTGTGTTTTAGTGAAAATCCTTTTCTGGTAGCTAATCACAAGAACAAGGGCCACCCTCCAGGTGACCTTTATTTAGAACATTCAGCCATACAGAAAACACAAGAGTGCCCTGTGGACTCTGAGCCAGTCTGTTTTAGTGAAAATCCTTTACTGGTAGTTAATCACAAGACCAAGGACCAACCTCCAGAGGACCTGCATCCAGAACAGCCAGCCATACAGGGAACAGAAGAGTGCCTTGTGGATTCTCAGGCAATCTGTTTCAGTGAAAATCCTTTCCTGGTAGCAAATCGCAAGAGCAAAGGTCATCCTCCTGGGGAGCAAGTCCTATCAGGGCCACCAGTGGGCTATGGCAGACAGGGCCATCTTCAGACCTGGTTGTATAACAAGGCAAGCCCCTTGGGCAGTGTGTTTTTGCCTGTGTGTTTTTCTTGTATCAGCATGGCTTGTCACAGCTACTCATTTCAACAAAACCCAATTCCTAATTAAAAAAATATCTTACACATTATAGTTGAAATACGAAATATTTTTGTTTGTTGACTGTACAATTAGGAATTATATTTTGAAAGAAATAGACCCACAAACTAACACTACTCTTAGTTAAAAGCATGTTTTTTGCTTTTTTCGCATTGTTTACCTTGTGGAAATAGAGGACTTTGCTATTTGCTTGTGAAGAAATTCAGTTGACCTGGAGATGTTTGGCAATTCCAGATAAAATTTAACCATGGATAGAGTTTTAAAGCCATGGCAATTTTAGTGTTCCTTTATGGGGATCCTAAATATTTGACATTTCAAATCGACAGGTGCTGGTGAATGAAATGGCCACACAGCCTACCTAGATTTAGCAGCAACAATGTAGAAGGGATACAAAGGTGAAGAGAGAGCTAATTATATTCCCTGCCCTTCTGTAACAATGTACTTATTCCTGAGCTCTAAAATGGTAACGCTGCATATGCTGATTTTAAATAACTTCAAATCTGTCATTCTCACCAAGAGTACATTTATACTGTTTGGAGGGTGAAGTGCATAATGCAACAGATTACCAAAACAATTCAACAAAAAACACTTTTGTACAATAGTAATACAAAATATTATTATTCATTGTAGTATTAGTGAAGGTAGTTCTAACGATCTTTATTTTACATTTAAAAGTGTTGAAGGTTTTTAAAGTATCTAGGACAATTATAGAAGTGGTAGGATACAACTTTCTATCCCTTCCCTTTAATAAAAATATCGTAATTACTAGTAGAATATGACATTATGCTTGTTACAAATATGGTCTATGCCTCTTGTAATCTCTGCTATTACAATCTCACGTGTTTGTTTGCATGACATAAACAGTGTGACAACAGTCCAGTGTTTTTGTAACTGGTTTGTTCATACTTTACATCTTCTCTGGTAGACACCAACATCTGAGGCTCCAAGAATGGACAGTCCTGTACGCGACACCCTTTACTCCCCCGGCTCTCAGTTGGTGAGTAAAGATAGTCGTTTCATTACACTCACCTCATTGTCATTCTATCACATATTTGATCTTACATTTATGGTTGGCACGGTGGCTTTAGAGGTTAGCGCAGTCATCACAGTTCCAGAAATCAATAATTCAATCTTGATCCAAGGCCTCCGTGTGTCTCGTGTTTATTCTGGGTGCTCTGGTTTCATCCCTGATTTCAAATATAGGCTTTTTAGTTGAATATGACTAGTACATTTATAACCTTGCTCCTGATGTAAACAGACAAAAAAAATCTTATATTCATGCTTGCATTGTCATCCAGCTCCCAAGTTCCCCCGCCCCCAAAAGACAACTTGTAATCAAAGCGTAGGTATTCTTACTTGGCTAATTTTAAGTGTAACTAGTGATAAGGCTTAGGAAGAACGTTGACATGTTTTTGCTTATCTCATGCCTTCGTGACACCTCCTTTCCTAGCCATCAGTTCATCGATCCTCATCCTCAGCCCCTGTGGCACTGGGCAGAGAGACTCGATTTGTAAGTGGGCCGTTTGAGCACGAGCTGATATTTTTAGCTTTCGCTGCTGTATCTCAGCACAGTTAATGCGACTTACAGGCTTCAAAGTATGCCTTGGTGTACTGACAAACTGCACTGTTGCCCTATAAAGTATGTGAAATTCCCTGCAGCTGTTTAAAGCCTCACAACCTCTCAATCTTTTGTCAGATAACCTCACAGTTTAGAGTATGATTAGGCCAGACTTTTTTTTTATTGCTTGCTTCACGGATCCGCCAACGATCGTATTTGAAGAATGCAAAAAAATAAAAATTATTAGTATTTTTTTTTTTCTCGGGTCCGCCGCAGCACCAATGGTTGAACATTTTTTTTTATTACAAATTATTTTTTAGCTTTTTCCGCCCTCCCGTGGAGAGCCAACCGTTTTCTTCTGTTTATTTAATTTTTTTCACTTTAATTTAGTTATTTTTTAATTAAAATGTATTTTTATTTCTTCCTCCTTCCTTTTCCTCCTAATTCCACATAGTCCTCGAGAAATTGAAAAGTACTGAAAAATAAAGATTTATAAGTAGGGACATCCGAGTAACAAGCAATTAAAAAAGAATGGCCTTAAGGTCAGGATGGTAGATCAGTTCAATGATGGCTGTATATCTTAGACTGGAAACGTGGGTGGTGGTGTTGTTTAATATTGTAATCGTGGTACTTTTATTGCTTCTGGCCTCTGTTCGTGCTGATGGCTGTTTCCATTGTGGATATATAATGTCTGTTTGATGCTGGAATTGTACTTAGATTTGAGATTTGCTAGTCCATAAAAAGTCCAGCACAGAAACCTGATCATATTTTCTCATTTCACACCGTGCTCGATTTTGTTTCATTCCAGGCCAACATTCATTTAACCTCCAACATCACAGCTAAGGACCATTCAGCAGTGAGTGTCCAAAGAAGCAAAGACTTATGATTAGTCCAATTGATCAAAGTTTTGCAAATTGTCTGTCCTAATGCAAATCTTAGATAATGATGATCATGCTCATAGATTCTATATCATGCTAGTAAGGTTGCTTTGCATCATGTTTTCATCTCTCTCTTTTTCTTTTTCTTTTAGACCAAACCTGGTGCCATCCAGCCTATTTCACGGGTGCGCCCCACTGTGTCTCCAGCAAGTCAGGATGGCCCGAGTAGTCCCAACCCTTTTCAGCATAGTCCATCCCCCATCAACTCCCAGACCACTGTAAGATCACTCCTGACTGTCTAAACCACATAGTACTGATACTGTTTCCCTCCTTCCAACAGCTGCTCTTAAGTCTCAAATGAGACAGCAACATCTGTGATCATTTGTCAAATCATGACTATTGCAATTGTTATTTATAAAAACATTACTGATAGGCTATGACCCAAAGTGAACTAAAATTGCAAAGGCACTGTTGAGCCAGTGGAAAGTTTTGTGCACACTGATGCTACTGGCACGCTACATATTTTGCTGGGAAGATTTGATTTGAATTGTGTGTGCTCTTGCACTGCATTCATTAATATAATTGACTGTGCAAACGTCTTAGGCCACCGTTAGATAAGCTGTCTTTTTTTTTTTTGTCAAGTTTGTTTTAACAGTGGCATAATGAACATAAAATAATAAGTAAGTAAAGTCAATAAAGTAATTAAGTTTGTTATTAAAATACAACCAGAAAATAGATGACATTGAAATACAATATTAAAAACTTATTATTAATGATAGGTAGGTTACAGGGCAAGTATCTAGTGTGACTTGTACTAGCTTCACTTGTCTTGCAGCTTTATCTGGTTGGAAAGTTGACCCTTCAACAGTCCAAAGAAGTTTGATCAGAAATGGTCTTTCTTGAAAGGCTAGCAGCCAAGAAACCACTTTTTTGGAAGGGGAACAGATTTAAGAGGCTAATATATACCAGAGATTGAATTGAAGATCAGTGGAGTATGAATAATTATTGACTGACAAATTCATATTGGAAAGTTTTTGGGTCCAGACGATGTGTCATATTGGATCATTTTACCGTTGCTACAACATCATATTTAATGGTGGCCTAAGACTTTTGGCCATTACTGTAGGTCAGGGCATGCACTCATGACTTCTGGCTCCTAAAGATGTTTTTTCATAGCTTTATTGCCCATGGTGTCACTTTTTTACTACTTTGTCTTCCCCCTTTTTCTTTTTCTCTGACAGTATATATAATGCAGTTATACTGCATACCTTTTAGCTTTAGTGGTGTTATGGTATGTAAACATTGTTTTGAGGTCTCGTTTCAGTGTTTTCAGTAGGGTGATTTTTTTTTTTATTTTATTATAATTTTTTTTATTGTAATTTCTTTTGTGAACATATAAACCAAACATGTATACTGTGCAATCTGGCCTAATTTTAAGGCACATCATTTAATTTCTTAAAAAAAAAAAACCTCTAGGTATGATTTACAAAAATATATATATTAATAAAGTTAATAAAGTGCTTCTGAAGGTTATCAAGTAAAATAATGATTTATGAGCATTGTATATAAGGATACGATAATTTTAAGATCCATTTGCAGCCTGTATAAAATGATTGATGTGTTTTATCATGCATTTGAAAAAGAATAGTAATTTCTTAGCGCTCTGCCAGCAACATACCTGATTGCAGTGCCAGCATGCTGCCTGTTAATCTCTAGTTCACTTGAAAACTAAAAGGAGACCTGTATGATACAGGAATACCTTATAATGAAGAGGCTCCATCCTGAATTCAGCTGCTGCTTTGGCTTTATTTTTTTTAATCTAACCTGTGTTTCAATTTATTAAAGCACACACAAGTATCATTTTATTCACTGCGGCAGCTGACTGACCATCAGAGCATAGGAAAGTTATGCATGTACCATGTGTTGTTAAATCTGGACTATTTAAGCAATAGAACACGAGAGGGAGTGTTTTATGGTTTTTTGGTCGTAGTTTAAATCACAGCCGTGATGTTATTCGCGATAACACACGACCTCGAGTGTTCTATTGCTTTTATAC
>JAVSBV010004657.1:0-12842 GCA_033117975.1 Parotocinclus spilosoma | reverse complement strand
AATTAAATGTGCACCACAACTCTCCTGTTTCCACCAGAACTGTCTGTCAGGATCCACAGGGTCAATATACACGGCCGGGCTGCTATAGCCAAACCTTTATCTAAAACCTGGTGTTTCAGTTTCATTGTCTAACCCCTTTATATTGCTCGGTAACTGTCAGCCAGTGGTACACTAACATTATTTGATATCCTTGTTAGCTTCGGAAGCCATGTAAACTTCACAGATATCATTTTAGAAAATTGTTTTGAACAGTTTACAGTGTTTATACAACATAAATTTCAATTACAGTATAATGCTTAAATGTGCCATAGCATTTGTTTATTTGCATTTGGACTGCAGTTTCTGTTAAGAAAAGGAACATGAAGGTTACATCTAATGATTTATGGAAACCTCTATACACAGAAGAAATTCACTTTGTAATGCTTTTAAAACAGATAATGCAAAACTGATTTACCAGCTAGTCAAGTGTGTTAATACAAATATTTACTATGCAAATGATCTAAACAGGATGTTAAATTTGCTGTTTTAAAACATGGTGTGTTTCTACCTATCATTTAAAATAATAAATAGAAAGGCCAAAGCTAATTTTATTTTGTATGAAAATGAACAAACTTTCAAACGTTTAATCAATGGAAAAATAAAAATTTAACAGTACTGTGCAAAAGTCTTAGGCCATCAATAGATTTGTGGCTTTAGCAAGAGTATATTTACCATATTAAATATTATGTCAAAGATTTTCCACTGATTTTTCACTAATTTTCCACTGATGTTCAATCCAGTCTTTGTGAACTTTAGCATATCTTAGTCTGTTTACCCTGTTGCTCTTGTGAAAAAGTGGTTTCTGGGTGGCTACTTTTTAAAAAAAACAATTTCGAATCAAATTTCTTTTGACTGTACAGTCAATTTGGCATCTCAATAAAGCTACCAAATGCTGCTTAAGTGTCATATTACAACTTGCTTCATTTTGCCTATAGAAGCTGTTTTATCAGATTTTATTTGGGTTTTTCAATACTGCATAGAAATATCTTTTTCAGATTGTTCTAATTAAGATAATTAGCTAATTCTATATGGTCATGATAATATTGGTAAAATAACGGTATATCTAATCTAATTGTGACTTTTGCACATTGTGCCTACAATATGAGCATTTAGTTCTGGTTTTGCTTGCTTTATTTTTGTCTCGCTCCTCCCGACAAAGTGTTTATGTTTGGACCACACCCTCATAACAGAAATGTGTAATTCTTTTGGGGTTGGGGGTTGGAGGGGAACTGTTTACTTTTTGCAGGCCAATCAGATTGGTTCTGTATTGGGTAGATTAAGGGATGCCAGTTAAATCAGTAACAACAAACATATTTTATGAGAACCCTATAATTTAGCGCTCATTTACTCGTTGATTCGAAAAAAGGCGCCAAAAAGGAGGCCCTAGTCAACTGTCTATAACCAGTGACGGCTCGCTGTATAAATACAAATTAGAGTACATCTATAGTGGGACTGCAATATATTGGCTTTTTTTCATATTTAACAACCACTTCATCCTATTTGATGTGGATGGAGACTGGACACAACTTGGAAATACTCTCCAGAAAATGCACTCATTCAGTCACTCATATAAGATTTCATTAATAGAAGCCAATCCCCCAGCTGGTGTGAAACCAGAGTAGGTAACACAGCAGACTTCACATAGTGAGTAACTGGAGGAGACGACTGTCCCCATGTCACAGGGCCCTGAAAAATGTATTGCACTATATTCAAAGTATAATAGTTGTTATTTGTATAGAAATATCCTGCAGAAATAACATTCCTGAGGTATCTGTAAAACTTTATCAGTACTACACACAGTGGGGACCAGTTCTGTTTTGCATTTTTCTCTGCACTTAATACAATGTTTTGCATCATAAGTCAGTCACAAAACCAGCATAACACATTCAGTAAAAAATGTTTTATCAGTGAGAAATACGCAAACATTTCAGATTTTTTTAGTATTTCTCAGTTCCTGCATTTGATGCAATGACATCATACACTCAACCTTTCATGGACTCCACAAGCTGGGACCAAAATCACAGGATCCACGTTATCCCGACATGATTTCACAATATTCCAAATAGTATCTTGTTATGGTATGCTTGACTTCGTGTCCCCATAAATGCTCAATGGTTATAGGTCAGTTGACTATGGAGGAAAGTCCATGAGAGTCAGCATTGCAGAGCTCTGGTGTGTATTTTTTGTTATTATCCGGCTGCAATATGAATCCTTCTCTACAAAGCTCCAACAAGAATTTTCACTAGTGGTCTCAGACTTTTGGAATGTGTTCCTCTTTACGTATGTGTTCAAGGTTTTAAATTTGTCTAGTTCTAGTCTTATTCCAAAGACAAACTAAATTACGTTTAAGTGAAAAACAATGGCGAGCTTTTGGAAGAGAGTGGGTTAAACTGAGATCCATAAATGCAAGTGCTTAGACGAGTTAACGTTCCAAACATGGGAAGATACATGCCACCACATGCTCACATTTGCTTTAATTCCCCTGTGTTGATTTTTGGCCAGAAATGTACATTTGTTAGACAAAAAACAAGAACTAAAATGTGCATTGTCTAAAAAATGCTCTGTTTTGTACTGCATAAAGATCCCATTTGTACTGGATGCACTGAACTGACATTGAACTGCTTATTTACAGATCCACTTTGGAACTGTTATGGGACACAAAAGAGTTCTTGAAGTAAGACAGAGCATGACTGACTGCTTCCAAGAACCGTGCATAAATCGAACTGTCCTCAACATCTGCAGCCACATCCCAATGACAAATAAAATGATGTTTAGGTTTAGAAAATCAATCAGTGTGATTAAATAAGACTGGAATAGACTGAGATCCCTGAATGCATATACTTATGCAAGCTGATGTTCTAAAAGATGAGCCAGGATGAACAAGCTGCCACATGTAACTTGTTTAAAGTCCCTAATGTTGTTTCTAGTTTGGGAATCTACATGTCTGCTAGAAACATAAGAACTCAATTTTAACAAATGACCACACCGTGTTGTGGTTTGTGTGTTTTCGTGCCAATTGATTCAATTTGTCGTTGAAGCACGTACATTACACTGACCACTGACCATGCTAATTTGGAGTTAAAATATATTACACAAGAGACTTTGTTAAATAAAATGGAAAAAAAGGCAGACTGATATATTGTATATGTAAGAATCCCTCTCATCATGTCCAGCCATGCAGACTTATACAATGCCTTGTTTTTTACTCTTCAGACTCTTCTCTTAATGCATATGACAAAAACTCAGGTTTGGTCAATAAAGCAGTATGAGAGCTGCCAGTAAGAACAATGTCTTATATTTCTTAATCTGGAAAGTATTTTTGCTCATTATCTAAACACAAAGTTTCCCTTCTTAGCTACCTCGCAAAATGACATGGCAATAAGTATGTTTACATGTGTATAATAATCTTAAAACTTCCCTGCAAAGGACTGGAATTCAGTAATAAGCTCCAGACTCCCTTTCCTTTGGACCCTGACAAAATAATAGGAAGTGAAACAGAAAATAAACAAATTAATAAATAAAGGTACGCACTGTTTAACTCAACAATATTTGTTCACTTTAACAACCAATGTGTCACATTTACAATGAATAAAAATAGGGGAAAAATGTATTTTATCCAAAAGCAGTGGGAGAAGTCACTTTTCGGCCCTCGTACCTTGTAGAACTTAAATGTACACTTTTAATATCATTTTAATTAAAATGCCCAAGAGTCAAATATTTTAGAAATACAGTTTGGATTGAGTTGAACATTTTTCGCTGGTGTCTGTATAATCTGTATACATGGACAGACACCCATAATTGGCTATGTCACTCTGGAAAAAGTTATATATGCTTCACACAGACAGAGCAGGGTTAATTACACGCATTTGCCATTTACCGTCCATTCAATCAATGTTCGTTCACTGTGTGTGTGTGTGAGTGTGAGAGACTACTTAACTGCTCATGTGTGTGCTTGCTCGTTAGCTCACGTTTGGATTAGAGCCTGTTCTAACTTGTTAATGTTAATGACTTTTGTGTGCAAATTGCTTGTGTTTGTGTGTATGACTAACAAGCTGTAAATGGCATTCATAAGTATAAGTACCTGTCCTATTGTATGTAGTACTCATTGGCTTTTCTCCCTCACTACCTATATATTCTCTCTAACCTATGACTATATACACTAGCCTACATTCACTCATTACATTACAACAGCATAATGTGACTATGGTAATATCTGGTAAACGTTCATTTCACTCAGGGTTCTGTTTCACACCATGAAATGTGGTTAAATGGCACATAATTGTATACTGTACCACAAATGTGATCTCACAGCAAACAGCTTGTTGAATATATGAAAGACAAACGGGGGTCTGAATCATCACTAGCGAGGCATACCTATTAAAGTGTCCAGTGAGTGTATGTCATTATATGGTGAGTCCACTGGAATGGAAACAATGATAAAAACGTATTTGAATTCAGTATGGAGGAAAATCCATAATAAATAGGTATTTTTTTAACTGGACAAAATTATTGTTAACAAGTGTAATTTACTTTTCCAGATACTTTCCCTTAAATCGTTGGTATGGTAAAAAGACACTCATCAAAGGAATTGGAACTGACTGCCCAGCAAGATCACAGTCTTCAATCCCATTAAAAAGTTGTGGGATTACTGGTAGAGCAGATGAAATGACCATTCACAAACTTCCACACACAGTTACTGGAAGAAAAGTGTACATCCTTCAATCCATCAATCTCAAAACTCCTTAAAAATAAAAACTGCTTAAAACTACAGCCAAGTACACTGCTCCCAAAATTGGGGGATATTTCATAATGCTATGATGATGTGCAATGCTGTGTCTGATTAAGGCTTTAAAGAAGAAATGTATGTATATAAATCAAATGTATATGCTTAGACAAATGCTAACATTGTCTTCCTGTGTGGATACATCACTAGACCTTGCCTTAGTCAAATGGCCTTTTTTATCATCAAGCATAAAATATCACTTACACTTTACGGCATTTAGCAGACACCCTAATCCAGAGTGACTTACAACTCATACAGCAATGATGGGTTTAAGGGCAAAGGTGGGATATGAACTCTGGACCATCAGGTCCATTCAGGTCCAGAGTCCAGTACCTAAACCACTAGGCTACCGCAGACACCAGACTCAGACTCCAAATCTTGCATCGGTCCCTTGCCACTTTATTTTTGGGCATCACGTGCTTGGCCCGTCAGCTGAATCGCTGCTTTTTGCATCAGTGTTAGCAGCCCAAGGCTAGGGTTGAACTGTCTGATGAACTATTCCGAATGAGGTGCGCACGCGTGTGTGAGGGAGAAAAGTCCAGACCACACTCATATTTGAGTTCAGCTGTTTTCCTCATAGAAAGCTGCAGACCACTGTCTCCAAAAGTAACTGCTATGATTAAAAACCCTCTGCATGAACTGAGTTTAATCTGCTACCTACAGCATAGGCCTTTTTTGTAAAGATGCTGATTCTTTTTCGACATTCTTTTTCGACATTCTTGACAATACGTATGATTTTGATCTTGATTCTGATCTTATAAAAGTTGAAACACTTTCTGCCTTCAAAACTGCTATTTTCATTTCTGAAAGCAGGTTCCACAAGGGTTTGCTCAGACTGTGGTAGCCTAGTGGTTAAGGTACTGGACTCTGGACCAGAAGGTCCAGGGTTCAAATCCTGCCTCTGCCAGACTGGCACATTTGGGCTCTTGAGCAAGGTCCTTAACCCACAATTGCTTGGATTGTAAGACTGTATAAGTTGTAAGTCACTCTGGATAAGGGCGTCTGCTAAATGCTGGAAATGTAAATGCTCGTTCTACTTTTCTGTCATTCAGACGTAAATAAGACATATGTAAGATTTTAAGTCCTATTATAATTAGGAAAATATTGAACAGACATTGATTGGATGGATGTTAAACAATACATATAGTACCTGTTACACGTTAGGTCAGAGTATCTCTATGTGAGTGAGTGAGCGTGTAATTAAGTGATGGATTTTTGATGAGTGATGGATTGCTGCACAGTCTAGGGTTTGTCTGTCTGTCTTTGGAGTGCAGAGCAGAATAAAAAGTGACATTATGTGTTATAAGCCAATACAAAGCCTGGAAAAGCATGGGGATATTTCTTGGGAGATAAAGAATATTCCTTTTGGTGACTGTTGGCTGCAGTCAAAGGTGTTCAAGCAGCATCCTGAACAACCAAGGAAAGATTCAATTCAATTCAATTCAAATTTATTTATATAGCACTTTTTACAACAGAGCATTGTCTCAAAGCAGCTTTAGAATCTTATATAATCTTAAAAGGCCAATCCCAAATTAAACAAGATTAGGGAAAGGAAAAACTCCCTGAATGTAGAAGGAAGAAACCTTGGGAGGAATAAAACTCAAAAAGGGACCAGACCTCCTGGGATGGCCTAGATGTTAATTGAATAATTACTTAAAAGTGTATTAAAGTAATAGTACAAATAATAAATAATATGATTTAAATAAATATGCAAATTTAAATTAGTAATAAAATTCAAAATAAATAAAATAAATTAAAATTATTTTTAAATGAGTCCTCAGCGGTAAGTTATTGAAGGCACATCGTCTTCTAATAACTAAATAATAGAGGGAGTTATTGAACTCTGGTGGGACCCGGGCCTGGTGGGACTGGGTTCTGTTGATGAAGACCAGTGAGACTTGTAAGTGGACTTGTGATAATTAAGAGGGCTCCTGGTGGCAAGTGCACTACAACAGAGGAAGCGTTATGACCAGAAGCTTAAACCTGACAAGATTAAAACAGTGCATAGTAATGGAAAGTGGTTTCAAAATCTGTTTCAACCTATGACAAAATGATCCCATCAAGTCTGATAGCTCACAGATAACCAGTACAGCTTGGTACATTCTATGTTTGCCCCATATTAGTCATGTATACTGCTCACAAAAAAATCGGCGATATTTCTAAATGGAATGTCCCCTAATGAAAGATCCCCCAATTTTAGTGAGCAGTGTATTTGAGCAATGCTTTGCCGGTGTATTATTGTGTGATTATCTGTGTTTGTGTAGGGAGTGCATTCCTTCTTTCAGAACTGTTTGTGTTGTATTTTACGCAGTCAAATCCCTTTACCACAAACAAGCTAACACTTCAAGGCAGATTTTGTGTTTATGAAGGTAGCACCCTTAGCAAGTGTCAGTGTCATTACTACTTCTGGAATATTTATACAGGCTCTCAGTATTATACTAGAACTTAAAACCTTCTCTGTCAGTGTAAATCAGAACTTTCTTAAGGGTAGACTGTGAGTCTGATGCTCTCCATGACTCTCTTTGGAAGAGTTTGGTCTTGAGTCTAAAATGAACTTCAGTCCATTTTGAGTGGCTATCCAGAGGCTTGTTTTCACTCTGGTTAATATATAATAAATACAAGGGACAGCCTTATTAAAAAGGCTCGACAAGCAGCAAGTATATAACAAGCTGCAAGCTATAGCCCATTGCCTACATTAGTAAGTAGGAGTGACGAAATCCAATCTGGCTTCATGCCACGCCAGAATACTCTGTAGAGCCCAGTCTTTTCTTTGGCCCACATACACGAGCAATCAACGACTCTGGATTTACAGGCGGCACAGCGAAAGCTTACTCCTGATTGCTTGAATTGGCTGTGCTTACGGCCATTTTTGACCTTATTGGGGTCACCTCAATAAAAATAGTTTTATACCTGAGAGGGAGACAAAGAAATATCTGTGTAAGTGAGAGAAGGAGAAAAGATGTAAGGAGAAATCTACAGATTCAAATACATTTTGCTGAGTAAAACAAATTGAATGGAAATGCTTATTAACAGTTATTTATAAACCCCACTACTTGTTAATAATCCAAAATACAGCATCTTAATAAAATGTTAAATAACATATGCGATTATTTATAAAAAATATATATAATTAAGTCGTAAAGAGTACATTCAAAATTCATTCATTCACTTTCTTACCTGCTTGATCCTGAAGAGAGTCGCAAGAGAGAATAGGCGGCACAGGGCTCAAGACAGGTACAACCCTAGACAGGGAGCCAATCCATGGTTATAGACATCCACACATTTATACACATGCTACAGGAACTTCTTAGATACACCAATTAACCAAAATGCATGTATTTTAATTGTGGGTGGGACTCCACCAGGGATTAAACCAAGGAACATTTTTAGGTGACAACACACAGAGCCACCGTGCCACCCACATTCCTCTTTTTTGGTGGGAGGGGGTTGTTAAAATACATGAAATCTTTTTCATCTGTAAAAAAGTTGGGAAGTTTTATGCTTCCTATAAAACTGCAAAAGCAGAAGTCTTCCTCAGAATGCAATAAAAAAAAACGAGCGGAAAAATAGTTTCAAGGGGTTCTTCAAGACTTTTCCTTCTCACTCTCCACCCCATTTTGATTATAGCACTTACTTTTACTTTTGTCACTCAGTTGCCTGTCTGTCAACTTCCCCTTTCCTCTCTTTATTTCTTGCTCTGGCAGACATATCGAGCCGTAATAAAAAATGAATAATGCAGCTCCAGGTCTGAGACATGAGGGTTTATGTTTGATGTGCCTAGTTTCCCATCTGTATCCAAGTGCTTTGGGTATCAGGAACAGCTTTTTGGAATCTACAATCAGACTGCTAGTAAATCTTCCACAACTGGATCACACTACTGAATGACTAACAACAAATAAACAGAACAGAGCCCAGTTGGAGAGACAACTTCACAAAAATGTGGAGCGAGATTATAAGATGGTACAGGGAACTGTTATGTGTCCATGGCTAATTTCGGGATGTTTGTAAGGGCTACTTTCTAAAACTTTAAGTCAGAAAAGTTATTTAATGGCAGATAGTATGAACCAAAGGTATTTCATGGTTTTCTTCTGGTCAACTTAACTGGTTTAATTTGATCTATTTCTGCGCTGCAGGCCTGAAAAGTGTCACAAAAAGTAATGAAAAAAATGAATAACGATGTCACACAGGTGACATCAATAGCTTATCGGACTGTGGTACCCTAGCGGTTAAGGTACTGGACTCTGGACCAGAAGGTCCAGGATTCAAATCCCACCTCTGCCAAGCTGCCACAGTTGGGTCCTTGAGCAAGGCCCTTAACCCACAGTTGCTTGGATTGTAACACTGTATTAGTTGTAAGTCGCTCTGAATAAGGGCGTCTGCTAAATGCTGTAAATGGTATGATTTGTAACCTTTTCCAGCTTGTTGAGCATCGACATCTCTTCCTGAGGTCCTCAGAAATGTCAGTTATTCAGACCATGATGTGCTTCCTCAGCTTTGTATTGTGAAGATCAGATGTTGTTAGTTCCCTATTTGTGAAATACAAAAGGTTGCCAACTGACACCTAATTGAAAACCGATGACTCAAATTTCACCTTCAAATGATTACTTGGTTTATTATTACACATTATATAACATATTACATATTTTAGCCACTCATAGATCTAAAATAAAGGATTATTTTCCTCAATAACTAAATTAGCAATATAATATTTTGTTTGTATAATTGGGTACTTGAGGTTCTTTTATGTCATTTTATCACTTGTGTGAAAATCTTCTGCTAAGCACCTGGAAGTGGTGAAACTTCAAAATGAATGTGGTGAAGGTGCCATCTGTGTCTATATGGTGGCCCATAAATCTGTTGGAGCTGAGGATCATACGATCTGCCTAATGGTGGTCTAAATTGGAATTTTTGTTATTTAGTGACTTAAGCAGTCTTACAATCCTAGAATCTGTGGGTTAAGGGTCTTGAGTTGGGATTTGCTCAAGATCCAGTACCTTAACCACTAGACTAACATAGTCCCAACTGGGAAAACTGGAGTCTGTTCAACATGTGTGTGCGCTCCTATGTAACCAGTGCTGCCAAAAACTCCTAACAGTTAGTTCAGAACAGCCTAGCTGGCAAGCAGAGGGGTTAGGGTTCAAATCCCACCTCTGCCAAGCTGCCACTGTTGGGTCCTTGAGCAAGGCCCTTAACCATCCTATTGCCAAGAATCATAACCATTAAAGTCACTCTGGATAAGGGCTCTGCTAAGTCCTCTATGTAAATAATGCTTCACTCAGTCCAGTGATGCGCTCCCTCAATAAAACTGTCATCTTGGGAAAATGTCTTTGACTGTCTTTGATCTATTAACAGGAGGCACACTACCCAAAAGTAGCCTTTGAGATCCATTTTGTAGAACAGTGGGGATAGCACTTTACAGTCTGATCAGCATCAGCTCTAAGGAAACTGCCATTCCTTACTGTGAATTATTCAAATTAATTTGCTAATATTGAAGTGTCTAAAACTTCTGCTAATCCTTTTATACTCTGACCCATTTCAGGGGGGATTGCAGCCTACAACGCTGGTGTAGGCAACGTCCGCACATATGAACGCATGGACATCGGGACCACTGGAAACGATTATGCCAATGATGTGGTGGCCAGAGCCCAGTGGTACAAATGTCATGGCTATTGAGCAGCATCTAAAATGCACCAATGCTTAAATAAATCTTTACTCCGCTTTGGAAGATGATTCGGTTGCTTTGCCGATTTGGTGTAATCACAGTGCATTCAAACATAGAATATTTAGCTTCTGATCTTATGATTTTACTTGCTGAAATGATGTGGACCAGTCATTCATAAAAGTACAAAAGAGTAAAAAATGAGAGAGTACGTCTTGTACCTGTACTGTCCAAAATGCATTCATATTATGGTTAAATTAATATTATTGTTTAAAATAAAACAACATGTGCAAAGTATCTAAACTACTATGTGACTATGGTAATGTCTGGTCAACGTCCATTTCGATCAATTTCCTGTTTCTGATTCTGACAATAAACGCAGCATGCCTGAATTTTAAGTCTTATGTTTAGTTTATTTCTTGCTTCTAATTTTTTTCACCTGCTTCCCTCCCTTTTTAGTCATTGCTAAACACAACCCACTGAGTCTGAAGCTTAAACTGTAATCTGTTTCAACTAAGACACATGAAATCACTGCTTGTTTTGCAACTGGAGCTTAGATAACATTTAATGGGCAGATAAACACATATAAATAAGGGTTCTGACTCCCATGTGCACCTACATACAAACTCACTACATTAGTCATATGAGAGACAGTTAATGCCATAGCAATGCCCAAACAGTAGATACAGAAACATATGCCTAACAATATGTGGACCTTTTTAATGCATGTGGCTGTGTTATGCCTGACTCAATAAGAACTGTGAGGCATCAGCAGGACCCACACTTTATTCATTATAGTGGTGGGCTAGAAATATAATTAAGAATAATTAAGTAAATAATAACAATTAAATAAAATAAACTAAAAGATATGCATATGGGCAAATGGTTATTCCAATACACAGAGTCACTCCAGGATATCTTTTTTTGAGAAAGATCTATGTTGAAAGACCAATATGTAATTAGAACTAGTAATAAATCATTTGTATTCATTTTATTTAAAAATGACTAGATAAGAAACTTAGGTGGCGATTCTGACACCATCAAAGTCTGTGTTATGTTCTGTAAAGCTAAACGTTGACTGGACATGACCATAGTCACATCGTAGTTTAGATACTTTGCTTATAGTGTTTTTTTCTAAACTGTTAAATAGGTGTCTTTGGTTTGCTTATACTATTTTTTTTTGTCATTCATAAAGGAACAAGATATACTGTATATATAAGACCTATTATAATTCCTAAAGCAAATTGCCACCCATGTTCCTTTTGTTTATTTTACTTTAGAAAATGAGTGCAAAATGAGTTGATTTTCAGTCACATCTTGGTCCTTCAACATAGATCTCCCTCAGAAGTCATCAAAATACATAAAATATTTTAAAAGAGATTTAAATTTCCTTGAAAGGTAAACCAAAGAAGTAAACATTTCATATGCCATATAAATAGCCAGTGTATTAGGAAGTGAATAAAGGTCATGTATTTTATATTTATTTATATAGCGCTTTTTACAGTGAAGTGTTTTATATTTATTTATATAGCACTTTTTACAATGGAGCATTGTCTCAAAGCAGCTTTACAACATTATATGGTTAAAAGACCAATCCCAAATTGAGCAAGCCAAGGGTGACGGTGACAAAGAAAAACTCCCTAAAAGTTTTAAGGAAGAAACCTTGGGAGAACCAAGACTCAAAAAGGGACTCGACCTCCATGGGTGGCCTAAATTTTGACTGAAATAGTTATGTTTGTATTAAGAGTATTATTATGTAAATAATAACAGTTAAATGAAAAATGTAAAAGATACGCATATATACGAATGTTTCGTCCAATACACAGAGTCACTCCAGGATATCTAACGCATGTGCTTTTTACAGTTGGACTGGGCGTTACCGAACCCTCTCAAGGCTGTCATCTGGATCAGCTGATATGTACAGCTGTGTATCATCTGCATAGCAGTGAAAACTGACACCATGCTCACGAATAATTGAGCCTAAAGGTAGCATGTGCAGGGAGAATAATAGTGGGCCAAGCACACTTTGAAGACCGTTGATTATTTACATAAACAAACTGGTACCGGTCGGTCAGAATGGATTTAAACCAAGATAGAGCCAGTCCCAATACCTATAGTGTTTTTTAGCCTATTCAGTAAGATCTCATGATCTATACTGTCAAATTCTGTACTTATAACTAATAGAACAATAAAAGAAACATGTAGATAATCTGATTCTGAATCTTATCACTGGTAACGACGCGGCTTTCCTCTCACTCATTCCCGCAGCTTCACGGTGCTTTAAACAGAGTTCAATAGCGAAGCAAAGAGTGCAGCGAAACGAGACGAGCCATTGGATAAATGCTGGGCTTTGTCCCGCCC
>JAVSBV010004646.1:0-12842 GCA_033117975.1 Parotocinclus spilosoma | reverse complement strand
TCTGAGTTGAGAGGACACTAGTCAAGTCCCTGGAAAAGACGCCTTTTTGGTACGACAGGGTCACAGATCATTTTCTTTAAAAGGAACGGAGGGTAGAATTTATGTATAAATAAACCGACACGTTTTATGATGTAGACCGAACTTGAGCTTCCCCTCCTTGAAGGACCAGCATCCACCACTGATCTATATATATATATATATATATATATATATATAGGTTTCTTCCTACCACTTTCAGGGAGTTTTTTCTTTCCACTGTCGCCCTACGCTTGCTCAACTTGGGATTGGCCTTTTAAGATAGTATAAATTTTAAAGCTGATTTGAGACAATACACCATTGTAAAAAGCGCTATATAAATAAAATAAAATTGAATTGAATCCAAAAGTGGGTCTCTACAAACTTTCACTGATAATCGACAAGATGGTTTTACACACACACACACACACACACACACACACACACACTCACTCACTCACTCACAGAGGAACGGAAGGATCAACAATAGATATATGTGATAAATAGATGTACCAGAGACACACTGATAACTATAACTAACTGATTTACCTAAGAAAATTTATATTTAACCAAATACATTGTCTCTGTAACTAATATTGATCTAAAATAGAGAAATAAATCAGACTGTGTTAATGTAAGCAGGAAGCAGATACTAAAAGCACAAGTCTGCATCGAATGATTTGATGTGTAGTCTATGAAATTGAGCATCTGCTAAGGATTTGCCATTGTACTCTGTTATACTGTGTGTGTGTGTGTTTGTGTGTGTGAGAGCGAAATAGCTCTGATTTGGCTATATGTTATTCCTTCTCAGATATGCGTCTCAAACATGACCAATCGAGGGTCCCAGGGTTCGGACTCGCTCTTCAGACCTCTGGATGCGATCCCTGAGGACCGCAGGGTGCGGGTGCAACGCACTCAGAGTGGGTTCGAGCCCTTTGAGAAGTGCACCAGCCAGGTGAAGAGAGTGCACTCTGAGAACAACGCCTGTATCACTGCCAAGAGCTCCAGCACTCCCACCGAATCTCCCAAACTTCGACGCCACTCCAGCCCCTCCTCTGTGGGTGTGAGAATGTGTGTGAGAGAGAGTGCATGTTTGTATTGCACTAGTCAGTCTATCGAAAGGTACAATAATAAATCTGTTTCTGTGTGCAGCCGACAAGTCCAAAATTTGGTAAAGCCGATTCCTATGAGAAACTGGAGAAACTAGGAGAGGGTTCGTATGCTACCGTGTACAAGGGCAAGAGCAAGTGAGTCTTCTATGTATGTGTATGTGTGTGTGTGTGTGTGTGTGAGCTGAACTCTACAGCTAGGTGATTGTTGTGTGTGTTAATATGTCACTGAAATGAATTGTACTTCTTTTTCATTCACACATCACTGTACTGCATACTCTGTGTGCTTCTGAAATGTGTGTGTGTGTGTGTGTTTCTGCATGTGTGTTTATGTCTGTGTGTGTGTGTGTGTGTACAGGGTGAACGGGAAGCTAGTGGCTCTGAAGGTGATTCGCCTGCAGGAGGAGGAGGGAACACCATTCACTGCTATTAGAGAGGGTGAGGAGGATGAAAGCTGTGTGTGTGTGTGTGTGTGTGTGTGCGTGTGCGCGTGTTGTATGTGTTTGACGTAGAGGTGTTGCAGGCTCAGTATATTTGGGTGTTGTATGATCATTAGGTTTAGTTTAGATTCAGATTTGGTTGAACAGGACTGTATGTATGGTAAACTATCAGTCGACCTCCAGTCTCTCACAAACAGCCAATCATATCTTTGTGATGTGCGGTACAACTGGGACTGGACCCACTGGTGAGCAAGTAAATATCTGTGCCAATAGCACAGAAAAAGGACCTGGCCTAGCACAGAAGAGACTGAGGATCAGATGACCAGGGGAGGGGTCTGTCGACCCGGGGTGGATTAGTGTCTGTATGTGTTTAATGAAGTGTGTATTTGTGAGTTAACGTGGCTTAACGTGTGTGTTTGTTTGCAGCGTCTCTGTTAAAGGGTCTGAAGCATGCAAACATTGTCCTGCTTCATGACATCATACACACCAAGGAGAGTCTCACACTTGTCTTCGAATATGTGGTGAGTGCACACACACACACACACACACACACACATTTCCCCATGGGTGAAAACCATTTAATTTTGCATTGTGCGTGGTGTCTGCTCTCTGCATGATGGAATTTAATTTAATCTATGGTGGCTGGCTAACTTGTGCGCAGAGAAAATTATGGCGAGCTAGAAGATGAATGGCAATTAGGCTAGACGTTGAGATAAACAAACGTGAGAATGTGACACAGAAAATTAAATGTAGCGAGCGAACTGAAGCAGCAAAGTGAGTGAGATAGAGATGGAGGGCTGTGAGATTGAGGGAATGGTGGAGGGCTTGAGGCTGGAGGCAGACTGTTGAGTGAACACGTGTCTCCTATAAATGTCACTTTTACTGTAGCAGAAGAGGGAGAGGGGGACCCATGTGGACCATTGTCATTCACACTTCATTTCCCACAAAAACTCTTTCCTTCAAAAGTCTTTTTTTAATAGATAATAGGACTACTAGGGTGGCACGGTGGCTCGGTGGGTAGCACCGCTGCCTCACAGGGAGAAGATCCCGGGGTTAATCCCAGGGTGGAGCCACCTGGTTAGTTTCTGTGTGGAGACTGGATGTCTTCCCTGTGTCTGTGTGGGTTTTCTCCATGTACTTTGGTTTCCTCCCACAGTCCAAAGACATGCTCATCCATTCTGGATAAAATGGTTTGATAAATGACCATATAATTGCAGTTGTTCTTTAACAACTACCTGAAGACCAAAGATGATTAAGGAGTATTGACTGTCATGGACTTTCTAAAGTCACCTCACCATTTACTTAAAAGCAGGATATTTATATGGACACTTGAAAATTCATGCTGAAGTGCTAATCTTGCTTTGTACTTTGTACTTTAGTCGCTTTTAGTCGTACAGTCATCAATTTGCTTCAGCACTGCATTTTTGTAAGACCCAGGATTTTCAGGCATATATGACATGACATTGTTCCAGATCTGCTCGAGTCTCGCCTTCAATGCTTTTTGACTTTTCATGATCTCAAGTGGTTATGCGTGCACAATAATTTAGAAATACTGTTGAGTTTTGACATTTTTACTCTACCAGTGCAAACGACAGTTACAACTGTAGTGTACCTAAGATCTGGGATGATTTACATAAAGAGGTGACTGACATGACCAAAATAGTTCTACAGCATGAGTGTCTTGCTGTAAAAAGCTACACTGGATGGCACTGGAACATGCATATTCATGAGCTCTTTCATCTTAATCCTCGTGATTGGCATCTCCACATCTTATTGAGTGATTGGTAGAGTCTGGCTGTTTTCATTTCATTCGTTTGATAGAAGGTTAGGCTTACCTCTCTCGCACTTTCTCTCGCTCACTCAGCCCATCAATCTGAGCTGCCTTTCCCACACTGGGACATAAATTCCAGCCTTAAGATCTCGCTAAGCTCTTTTCTTCATTACTGATCCTGTAGTGGTTTTTGCCCTGTGGCTCTCAATGAACTTGTCACTCTCTGGCCGTGTGTACATATGTACGTACGTATGTGTGTGTGAGTGAGTGCGTTTTTTTGTGGCACGGTTGTCTGGCCCTCACTAAGCCCCCTGCTCTGCTAATTGGCCCTGCTCTTTCTCAAGCTTCTCCCAGCTCAGTGGGAACTGGCAGAGCTGTGGAGAAAAAAAGCGAGATAAAAAAAAACGTGTGCAAGCCGAGGGCCAGAAAGTCACTCTGTTGGTCCAAATGCAGCAAACAAATCCATGACATCAGTATGCAGGTCAGACCTTGATTCAGACATGGGGTGGGGGCGGGGGTGAGGGTGCGAGAGAGAGAGAGGGTGAACACAGAGCTCATTTGATTGGGAATTGTAAATGCATGTCTCTCCAGCTTTCTCTTTCTCTTGTTATGGTGTTGGAAAGGGAAGTTGACCGATGCCTAAAATCAATCACTGTCTCACAGAGCACAGCCGAAACTCGCACTCAAAGAACACGAGAAGAGGATCACACTGAAGACGTGCACTTTTCACCAAGTCTAGCATAGACTGATTTTGAACTCCCTGTCTGTTCCACAGGTCTGTAAGCCTCTGCTGTACAAAGGAATTCCCACCAGTCTTTGAGGGCAGAGCTGTGGCTTGACAGGTGAGTGACAGGGGGGTGGACTAATGATATAGAAAGCTGGCCAAGTGGGCATGGCTGTGTTTTTTTACATACTCTTAATCCTTCCACCCGTCACTGGAGATGTTTGATTCATGAGTCTGTCAGAAACAGGTTTATCTGGCTTTACATATTACAGACAAACCAAACCAATTTGTTCCGATGTGTGATCGAGATGCTGCGCTTAGAGAAAAAGAAACTAGTGGAAAATCAAACAGGGGCAGAACTGGTGAATAGAACAGGGTGAAAATGGGACACCGGGTCAGAGAGGGGGCTTCCAAGGGTGATTAGTCTCTGTCTCTCCTGCACACAGACACACAGCCTGACCCCTTTGTATCATAGGTCAAACCTTTTTGGGGACGTACACATTCCTAATTATTTCCACTTCGCAGATAGGAACAATCCATGATAAATGACCTCATGAGCTTAAAATAAATACACATGAGCTGCAATCCTGCATTACTCTGTTAGGTAGCGAGTATTAGTATTATTAAGGCTATTACACACTGATCGTTCAAAAAATCGGATTTTTTTTGGCTGAGTTTTCTCAGACAAAAGTAAATAAAGTTCAGTTTGTGTCTAATGACAGCATCAAGTATGACTTTGTTGTTGTCGCTGTAACAAAAAGTTGCATTTACACATATAAATATATGTTCGTTATAATAGGCAAAAATAAAGTGAACATTACCAATAGTGCTAAAACATTGTGTTTACCCACCATAAAGGCTGCCAGGTTGATATTTTTTAACCATTTGCTACACTTTGTATTTACCCACCATAAAGGCTGCCAGGTTGATGTTTTTTAACCATGTGCTACACTTTGTATTTACCCACCATAAAGACTGCCAGGTTGATGTTTTTTAAACATGTGCTACACTTTGTATTTACCCACCATAAAGGCTGCCAGATTGATGTTTTTTAAACATGTGCTACACTTTGTATTTACCCACCATAAAGGCTGCCAGGTTGATATTTTTTAACCATGTGCTACACTTTTTATTTACCCACCATGAAGGCTGCCAGGTTAATGTTTTTTCTAACAATGTAGTCTTTTGCTTTTGTGTAGATTTTTTAGTTTTTAGTGTTTAAGACTCCACGATTGACACAATCGGACCGTGTAGTTTTTCTGGCTTCTAGTTCAAATGTTTTGCTAGTGCTGAAATCTACTAAATCTCATTCTACACACATGGCAAACACTCTGCTTCCTATATAAATATCCGAAGTAACATCTGTAAGTCTGTTTAATCTTTTAGTATATGCAACTTATTTTATTCAGCTGTATGTGGAAGCCACTTTGCTCAGTTCCATCTCACATATTTCCTCCTGACACACAGGTTAGTGAACTTTGTCCAGTTGTTATAATCCCCGTTATTTTCTGGATTTATCTGGGTAAATCAGATGGAAGAAGTTTTTCTCCCCTCCTTTTTGTTTTATTCCCAGGCTTTTCCCTTTCTTTTTTGTTCTTTTGAACAGTCACTGAGCACAAAGACAAAAACTTGTTCCCTCTCGATTTCCATGATAGAAATCTCTCTCTCTCTCTCTCTCTCGCTCTCTCTCTCTCTCTCTCTCTCTCTCTCTCCTTTTCTCTCTCTCACACACACATACAGACAGAGACACACACTCTCTCACACACACGTGGATTCAATTTTCCCAGCTATTCCCCTGGGAGGTCAGCCTTGAACTGTATAGTGTTAACAGTGAGTGAGTGAATGAGTGATAGACGGGCAGAATGAATTCTTAGAAGATGAAAGCAGGGAAGAAACAGCAGTTCAGAGAGAAGGATATGAGAATGAAGTTTGATGAATATATACAGCATAGGTGGACACAGGATATTGTGGGAGGCTTTCTCACTCCATCTCTCTCTCTCTCTTTCTCTCTCTCTCTCTCTCTCTCTCTCTCTCGTTATCTCTCATGGGGAGCAATGTGTTCCAGAAAGCAGGCATTCTGATTTCCCTGAAGGCTTTGCTAATGGAGCATCATGTCCAATATGCCTGTCGCTCTATTTTGCTTTTTTCTTTTATTTCGTTTTTTTTATTTTCTTATCTTAGCGAGGTGACCTGGTTAAGATTTGTCCAGCTCCAATTGTGACTTGTGAGTCGTAGTTAAAACATTTCCGAGAACCTACTTAAAAAGAAATCTAATTTACTTGAAGAAAAAAGAAAAAAAAACCTCAAAACATTGGCTTTTTAATGGACAGAAACAGCCACAACGTTGTTGATGGGTTTATATGCTTATACCGGTGGCTTGGTTTTACAGTTTTCAAAGTTCTCGTGTAAGCAAAACATCATCAAATAAAATAAAACTGATGTTTGCTTTCATGGGCGTGGTAGTGGGGGGAAAAGTGGACCTGACTACCCAGGGCCCGAGTAGGGAAAGGGGCCCATGAAAATCCTTTTTTTTCTCATGTTCCTCATGTACAGGAATGGATAGGGGCCCACTGACATTGAGAGTGTCCAAGGCCCAGAATTTGCTGCTATGCCCCTGTTTGCTTTATTGTGATACAAAGCTGCAATGGAAATTGTGATCGTAATAATAAAAGGAATAGCCAATTAATTATGACATTTACCTTACTTGAAAGTGCTTGTGTTTACATAATGTAAAAAAGGCAAAAGATAATTCTTTTCATTTTCTATTTGACTTAATCCTGGTCAGTGCTGCAGGAACGCTGGTGCCTAGATTGTTGCTCAGGGTGTATGGCAGGAATAACCCTAGACAGTGCGACAAATAAATCATAGGTCCCACACACACACACACACACACACACACACACACCAAAGACTCTTAATACACACATCTTTAGAACGTGTGAGGGAACCAGAGTAGCAGGAGTAAACCCAAGCAGACACAGAGAGGACATACAGGCACATTCCGGGGTGGGGATTGAACCAGTGATCTCAGTGCTACCCCCTGCAACCCACGCAGAAGTCTCATAATGCAAATTTATTTAGACTCAAACATAATGCTTTTTCAAATTTTCTAGACATCTGGAAGCTTTTCGAAGATATGATTCAGAGATGTTAATGAAATACTTTGAGTTATGTTGTGGCTAGTGCTTGGTTTACCGTAGTGGCTTTTAGAAAACAGATACTGACATGCTTTCTTAGACTGCTGTTGGTTTAAATTCTTTTCACTGATGTTTTCAAACATAAATACTGTATCTCAGTTTCTGTGAACATCAACTCTTAAACTCAGTGTGATATGAAGACATTGACCATTCAGGAGCATTACTTCTGCTACACAGTGCGTGAATAGCAGTAGCTCCGTACAGCCTTGAATTGACTTCGGCAAATTGTCGTTTTGTAGTGTAAACACAGGGTAAAAGTGCCGTTATTCTGAAGTGGAAACGTCTAGAGGTATCACCAGTTCAGCTTCAATAAAAGATTCGCTTTAGAGAATAGCCCATAGAATGGGATCACCAAATGCTGAAGCTTGTCGTGCATAAAAGTCATGTTATAAAGTTGTGACTCCCACTACTAAGCCCCACACCAAAGACTTTTTACTGGGGGCTTCATGACCAAGCAGGTTACAAACATAGGCTTAAGCCTATCTGCATTGACAACCATTACCCCCCAGTATCGTAGTGTGGTTGAATAAGCAGGCTAGTGCGCTCGTGATTTTTTACTACCAGGCAAAGAAAAGTGATTACTTTTGTAATCTCTTAAATCCCAGGGTGTAAGCATAGCTAATCCATCATTCTAGTTCAGCAGGTTTTTTTTTTAATATAAAAAAGAAAATGTTAATTAACAAAAATAACACGCTTTTGTGTGTCAGTGAGAATAGCAGGTAAGGTGGTGTGGATGACAGGAAAAAGCTCAGCAATGCGTGTCATGGATGAAAGTGTGTGTGTCTGTGTGTATGTGTTTGAAAGGTCCTAACCCCCTGCTTTGCTGTGCAGTGGAGGGTGCTGACCCACACCGCACTGCAGTTTGTGCATTTTGGTGCGTTTCTGCTGTAGAAACAAGTGGAGATTTGTTACCTTAGGTGTCATTTGTCATCGTAAAGGCACCGTGCAGGGACACTATGGGAGGAAACAGAACATCCATCACACCCAAGGCGTGTCGCCACAGCAAAGGCAGTGGCCAGCACATAAGGAAGGGAAGGGATTAGCATTTTTCTCATCAACTTGGAATTGAGAGCTTAATCTTTCAAAGAGTTTCTCTCCCCCGGAGTCGTTGTGTATGTTTTTCTGTTGTTTAGTTTGTTTATCTGAAGTGACTAACAGAATATAATCTGAATTCCTGACATTGTTGTTAGGGTTCCTACCTTCCCCCGGTCCGTCCGCCATTACAGAGCCATCGTTGGGGCGGCCTTATATCCACTATTGTAATTATGTTCTGATCCCAAACAGCTGCTTCACGTCCTATACAGCCGTGGTTTTAGTGCTGTTCGGGGCCAGGTCATCGTTATTCCATCAAGGTTCCATCACCGTTCGGTTCGCGCGTCTGACCACCAGCGCCCTTCCGCGTTCCCTAGAGATAGTGGTTAAGTTCCCGGGGGCTTCTAGTGCCAAAGGACTGGTATGGGCGGGTAACCCCCGAGGTAAATTAGTTTGTTAGGGGTACTTTGCGTTAGAAGTATACGCGTCTGGCCCTTTTGCGCTCTCTTGAGTCTTACTCTAGTCGGCTGCTGACTCGAGATAGCTAGAGTAGCCACCAGATAAACATGTACTCTATAAGACGTGTCCCAGTTAGGCTTTCATATAATTGCATGCATATTTGAGCTCACGCTCGCTCTCTGGTGTTTTGACTACCTTCATACCTCGCCATTTAAGAGACGTCCTTAAAAAAAACGTGCTTTCTGCACGTCGGCCCCGACTGGCGCATTGGCGCCCTCTCACGTCCAGTTTGCGTGTTGCTCCCACTCGGGACGCAACCTCGGCGCGCCCCTTTATCCTTTCGGTTTTATTATGTTAGGAGCCTCACGCTCCGCTCTTCATCCTTTTTTTGTTGTTCTATATTATTCCCCCATTCTTATTATACATCCTAGGATACGCTTATCCCGCATTCTTGGGTCCTAAATAAAAACCACCACATCTTGTGACAATTGTGGGATACAACGCCCAGCGCACTGCTGCCACTGTGGATATATTTTAGGGAAACAATTCGATTTAGATTGTGTTTTAAGTGCTACTTGGTCAACTAAATAGTCTCCCTAGTACTACTAGAGAGTAGGGATGGGAAGTAGATATTCTAAAGAGAAAGTAGACATCTATTTTAAACTCATAGTTCGACTACTAATCTGTAAGTTGTGATTTCATGTCTCACCCTAGACCAAGCCAACATGGTTCAATGAGCAAGACCCCTTCAGTCTGTCTCCCTGGATTATGGCATCTGCTACATTCTGAAAATGAAAATGCTACCTGCCTCGATGTTTAATGTCGACAATACAGTTGGAATATTAGAATTTGGTCAGATTGGTCATTTTATTGAGTAGAGTCTTTGTTTTACTGGAGTCATGAAGCTAAATCAAACAGTGACATCATAGACATGTTTGTGCTTTTAGGTTTACGAAAGCAGTTTAGAGAAGGCACAATTCCTGTCTGGTCCTAAAACGAAAGTCTGCCACCCACTTGCCATTATAATTTACATGACATCCCAATATGTATCCAAACGCAGTTTTTTTAGTTTCTTTTTTAATTTATTCTGTTTGTAGGGGTAAGTTCTCATATAATTGATGTCATATTAGAATGATTCATATCAGAATATTTCACACATTGATGTCATCGAGCCATTGTTTTTATTGACCTGTTATCTTCGAAAGAGGACCATATCTGCCGAAACACCATTAGCACTTAGCCAATTAATGGTTTTGTTTGTTTACTGTTTATGTGCTGTTACCTATTGAATAGATCGATAACCCGTAAACATATGACTTTGCACTGGCCTGCACATTATTTTCTTTGGCTTGTAAGAATTTGTTGCATTAATTATTGAAAGTACAGCTTTTGTGACTTTGTAGCATTTCCGAGAACTAGCACTTCAATTCTTATTTGTTTCCTTTTCTGATCCTGTTTTTTATAAACAGATAGACAAATGATTCTTTGGCCAAAATGTTTCACTTAACCTTTAGTGTTTCTGTTGTATTCTGTCTTGTTTAGAAGATACAAGTGCCTTCCAAATCTATATACGCTTACCTATCACTTTATTAGGCACACCTTTTTGTTTCTACACTCATTGTCCATTTAATCAGTTCTACCTACCATGCAGATACACTTTGGAGTTCTACATTTACAGACAGTAGTTCATCTGTACCTAATAAAGTGATCTGTGTGTGTGTGTATTTGGAAGATGCTTGTCTCTATACTGGTTTACAACTGACTGGTTTACAACTGACTGGTTCTCCGCCTGAAAACTTTTTCACAATCCAATTAAGTCAGTTTGTATTTCTTTTCTGCTCATTTGCTCTGAGGTCTTGCTGGCATTTCACAGTCTCTGTCAAATGCACCAGTCACTTATGAAAGGGGTGTAGTGATATGTTGCCAGTGTGCTGCCACAGTTTGTCACCTCGATGACAATGTTTATGGGCACCCAGTCCTACAAAGCTCCTCTTTTGAGTTGCATGTTAATTAAAGACTTCCGTATCAGTGCTTCTGCATAGGAATTGGAAATAATGAAGGTAGGAATACAGTTAGAAAGGACTCAGAGTAGTTGAGGACATGCTGTCATTGTTTTCCTACCTCTCTTTAACTCATTTTTTGAAGTCAGCGAGCGTGGAGCACAGTTCAGCGTAATTGCGTTCACACTGCAGGCATGAAATTGCAGGAGTTGACAAAGCACAGACGGGGAATGCTCAATGTGAATAAGTGAAGTTTGTTTGTAATTTTGTTTCCTGAGCAACCACTAAGACTTTTTTTGAGATAGCAGAAAGCCTCTTCATTTAGGTTGGTTGTTGTGTAATTGGTCTTTGATTCTTGGACATGCAGAGGGAGACATGAGATTATGGACTTCCATGAAGTTAAAAAAGTATTTGCTCTATTAATATATATGAATTTTGTAGCACAATAGAACCCTGCTGTGTGAATGTACCCCAGATAATGATAGTGGAAACTCTATTTACAACCCCAAATCAGAAAAAGTTGGAAAATGTAAATTTAAAATGCAGTGCTTCCTCCATGTACTTTGACTTACCAATGATTTGATATAATTGCAGACAGTATGACTCAAGGATATTTAATGTCTGATCAACATCCAACCCTGCATTTCAGGTATGCAACACATGAAAAAAGTTGGGACAGAGGCAAAATGAGGTCAAAATAAATATGTTGTTAATATAACACCATAATATATGGTGTAAATATGGTTATAATTTTAAACCGGTTATGTCAACAAGTGATTATAATCATGGTTTGGTACTAAAGCAGTTTCCACAAAAGGCTGAGTCTTTGAGGACGAAGGTGGGCAGATGATTTCCAGTGGTCTGCAAATGTGTTTGCAAATGGGATTTCCATATTTCAGTCTTAACTTTTCTGATTTAACTTGTTTTGCTTTGTCTTGTTGAAAAATATATGCATGTCCCTGGAAAAGATGTCATCTTGTAGGAAATAATGTTGCTCTAAAATCTCAATGTACTTTTCTGCATTAATGCTGCCAACACAGAACTAAAAATTAACTTTACCATAAAAGACCCTGGTTTTTGGACTGTACCTGATAATAGTCTGGATGGTCGTTTTCTTCCTTGGTCTGGTGCACAAACACTCCATTTCCTCCAATAAAGACCTGAAATAATGACTCATCTGTTGATTTTCACTGTATGGTGGCCCATCCTAGATGCCTCCGAGCCCAGAGAAGTTCTCCAGCCCAAATATAATTTCCTGGCATTAACATTACATGATTCCTATATGAGCAAAATCTGACCAAATTCAGTGTTGTGCATACTATAATTAAATCGGTCTTGCTACCTGAATGTGTTCTGTGAATTAGTCTCTAATAAACAGAGACTTATTAATCATAGGTACCATGGTGACAGTGTGTTTACAGGTTTATCTAATGGTAGACTACAATGTAAAATACACAACCTTTAAGAAATAATGACTAAGTAAACAGAAGATGGAAGTTGTAGGTAGACATAACAAACCATTCAGAAGACTTTCTGCTTTTGGTTTTTGTTATACAGTCGATTCTGGTTAATCGGACCACATTGGGTCGCGACATGTCCTATGTTACAAGACAGGATGTGCTATGTAACAGATTAAATGTTTATTAAACCTTTATTGTGCGATTTACACGTATAGCAAACGTACAATGCTTATGAACTTTGTTCATTGAAAAATACATTTGCAAACAAGCGAAGCATAATACTGTAAAAAACAAGTTATTACTAAATTCCAGACAAAGTTTGAAGAACTTATCCAGTGTGAATTGACGCGCTTTTTCTGTGGCCAAGGGCGACTTGTGGCTTTTTTTGTAGTTAATAGAAATGTTAGGCAAAGACCTGTAGGTGGCAGTAGAGGGCTGGGGAGAAACTCGGATGTTTTCGGGTAGTGATGTCAGAGACGAAGAGTTTCTTCACGGATATTACATACTGCATAAGTTCTTTGGTCCGATTAAGAGGAATTAGGAGGTCCAAATAAGCGAAAATAAAATTACATGTATATAATAGGATTTGTTTCGGTACTTTAGGATTTGGTCCGAATAAGCGGCTGGTCCCATTA
>JAVSBV010004636.1:0-12843 GCA_033117975.1 Parotocinclus spilosoma | reverse complement strand
AGAAAGGACCCAGGTCTCTCCACCCTGGGATTGAACCCGGGACCTTCTTATTGTGAGGCAGTGGTGCTACCCACCGAACCACCGTGCTGCCCGTCAGTCCAAGGTAGCTAGGTAACCAAACCTTAGGGAAATCACCTGGAATGTGTGGGAACAACACTACCTAGTGCCCCACAGTGCTACCTGAGAATGATCACAATATATTATGTAACGGGTCATTTTTAACATACTGCGTTATGTAAAGGATGATGTGAAAGCAAAGAAGACTTCAGTGATACTCCTGTTTTCACCACCAAGTCTATTCACTTTAAATAGTTCAGCGTGTATTTTCTCTTACCTTGTCATAGTTCGATTTTCTATACCACAACAAAACGATTTTTAAACAAAATAGAATTTGGGTAAATTCCCAGTCTGCAGGCTAATCAGAAAATCAACACTTCTGTGTGGAAAATCAGTTTTGTGGACTTAACAGTTCTGACTAATTTTCATGCCATCTTCTAGACACGACACACCATGTGGTCAGTCTATCTCAGTGCTAATTACTTACTACAGATGGTGAAACTGCAGTGCATCACCCAGTCAGCAGAGAGAGTCAGCTTTTTATTCCATCATTCCATTCATTATTCCACCCCAGACCTACACAAAAACTGAGCCAAAAAGAGTTCAAGCAGGACTGTCTTTATCCCTTATATCCAATTTACCTGCACAACCCTTCAAATTCCTTCACAGATTAAATGTTAAGAAAATTGTTACACAAATGTTTGGGTTTTTGTTAGAGTACTGGGTAGCTAATAAGGTTACTTATAACACTAGCATGAAGCAAAAACTGGTCCATCCTCTGGATGCTGTTGCTGTCCCAAAATGCCACAGATAACAAGAGTGCATTGATGCACCACGTTTCACTGTAACAACTGTATAGTTGCATGGCCTGGGTTTTTGTTTGTCCACCCTCTTTTTGATTATTAACCACCGGTTAACAATGGGATTAAGAGCTGTCCCTAAGAAGTTTCCTGGCCATGGACCCAAAATTTCAATGATTTGTTCACTGAGCCATTTGGTTACAGCTTTTGACTTGGTTCTCCAGCGTGTTGGAAAAAGTACTGTTTATCTTTAAATTGGTTCTGAATCTTTGGCAAATGTTGATGTTGATGGAGGATGTTTTGATACCACCATGGCTGTGTTCTCAGTGAAATTTCTGAGCGAACCCACTTATTTGGGTGAAGACACATGAATGGTTTTGGGATGCTACAATGTACCATTAACAAAACATTTGGCAACAACTGTGGACCAGGTCAAGACCTGCTGAAATTCAAATAGAGAATCAAAATTGGGGGAAAGAGGTGATTTAAGACTTGGTTGTTGATGCTATACAGGTGATCTAAATATTCCAAAAACTGCTGATCTACTGGGATATCACAGCCATCTCTAGGGTTTACAGAGAATGATCCATAAAAGAGAAAATATCAAGTGCGTGGCAGTTCTCTGAGCAAAAATACCAGGGTCACCATAATTGAACAGCAGAAGATTCGAAATTTGTTGCCTAATCTGTAGTCTATTTCTGCAGTGATTTTTTTGTTAGGAAGAGAATTTGGCATAAACAACATGAAAGCATGGACCCATCCTGCCTCGGATCAATTAGGCCGGTGGTGGTAAAATGATGCATAAGATTTTTTTCTGTACCTTAATACAAATTGTTTAACCACCACAGCCTGCCTGAGTATTGTTGCTGACCATGTTCATCCCTTTATGACCACAGTGTATCATCTTCTGATGGTTACCTCCAACAGTATAGCACAGCATACCACGAAGCTTAAATCATCTCAAACTGGTTTCTTGAACATGGCAGTGAGTTCAATTTATTCAAATGGCTTCCACAGTCACCAGATCTGTATCTAATAGAGATGCTTAAGATATGGTAAAACGAGAGATTTGCATTATGGATGAGTAGTTTCCAGCACCTTGTTGATACAATGTCATGAAGAATTAAAAAAGTACTGAATCCAAAAGGGGGTCCCATCCGGTACTAGCAAGGTTTACTTTACTAAAGTGGCCATATGTAAAATTTCAAATAAATAATTGTCTAAAGGTTCATGGTCGATCAAAGTGTTTTAAATCTTAATTTCACTTAACATGGTGAATGGTGAAAGGGTGAAGAAGTGGTGTTGTATTAAATGATCCAAATGCCTTCAAACATAGCGGTGAGCATAGATTTGATTCATTTTTTTAGCACATCGGTCACATTTTTGCTTTTATATTTTGTTGAAAGCTCAATGCAGGATATGCTTGTGTCCTCTTTTGACATGTTTACTGGTATTTGTTTGTTTCCAGCTGCAGTTGCTCAGAATGTGCAGTAAAAAACCTACTGTTGTATCTCCTGACTAAACAAATGCAAAACTGAGGCATATATTTTAAAGAACTTTCCCATACATTCATTTGTAGTAACTTATTTATTCTTCCTCATTTTCTTATTTTTCCCTTTTTGGCACCTGATTTATATAAAGCCATCTCCCTAAGCTTACGTACGTAGTTACGTAGAGTTACGTTAGTGTGCATCTAAACAGTTACTGAGAAAACCAGCAGAACTAACCATATTACAATACAGGGAATTAAGTTAAATAACTACTATTGATGGTACACAGACAATGTATTGTATTGTGTACATTAAAACCACACAGTCACCACTCATGTACACATTTTGCTTTGGATAAACAGTGCATATTCTTTGCAATGCAACATGTTCAATACATGTACAGTACTGTGCAAAAGTCTTAGGCCACCAATAGATTACATATACCATTGTTTCAGCACTGGTATAATGACCATATATAACTATTTCTCGGTCTCCTTATTACTACAGCCAAAACATATGCATATATTATTATGTATTACAAAGTATTAAAATCACCCAAAAATAGCTTCAATGGGCTACAGTGCCAAGTATTTAGTATGACCTCCTCTAATGCTTTAGCAGTAGTAGGATCTGGTAGCTTAATAGGGATGCCATTTTGACCCTTTTACAGTTCAATAAAGCTTGACCAGGATTAGTCTTGTTGGAAGAGTAACAGCCAAAAAAACCCATTTCTGGAAGGGAACTGGGTGAAAAGGCTAAGATATGCTAAAGCTTACAACGATTGGAATAAAGATCAGTGAAAAAGAGTATTATGGAGTGACTAATTCAAATTTGAATTTTTTGGACCAAATCTACACTATCTAGACTTTTGCCCAGTACTTTATATTCAACATCATGCACCATACAGGTGTGATTTGCAGCATTGTTTTTACATTGCAGTGTGAAATATGTCAGTCTCCTATTATAGAAATCCACTGACTATTTTTGAAGTTGCACCATTTTCACCATGAATAAAACAAGCCAGATGAAGGACTATGAACACCAGATGATGAACACCCACTGTGCATGGGATAGATACTCGCTACCTGTACAACTGCTAAAGAGCAACGACCAGCGTATGTGCCTATGATTGTCACCCCCATGACATGCTGGTGTGGATCTGATTGACAAGCAGGGCAAGTGACCACGCTCATGCTGATTGTTGCTGTTCTTCCAGCTGTACCAGCAGCCCTTCTAAAAAATACCTGATTTTTTGTTTGGACAAACTGAATGCAGGTATTATATGGGTATAACCATAACAAATATGGGAATCTGTTGGCATTTTTGTCAACGAGCTTATCCAGTTCAACACAGCATTATGCTGCTAAAACACAGCCCACCAGTGCAATGCTGGTTCAAGCTGGTTCTTGTGAGTTAGTACTGGTCCAAAAGAAGCAGACTGTGGTTTTCTAGCAGGGATTGCACGCGTGGATCTTATACACACTTGATACACTTCTGAAAACACCACCACTACCACCACCACCACCATGTCCTGCTAAGAAGGCTTCTCCAGCCACACATTGGGCTATATGCTGATGCGCTGAACACCAATAGCTTATTTGGGCACACATGCAATGCGCACCTCTAAGGCAGGTGCAAGGGTGTGGAATTTAGTAATTACCCTTTGAAATGAGCCGATCGATGTCCGGATCCACGCCCCGGAAGTAGCATTTCCTCCACAGCCCAGAGTGCGTGGGAAAGAGCGGGCGGCCGCACTCCGTCTCTAGGATGCCCATACCCAAAATCGCCCTCCAGTTCTCCAGCAGTTCTTCCTCCCGACTCCCGACGTGGATGGGCTTCATCAAAGCCACGCTGTTCCGTCTCGAGCCGCCGCTTCCTCCGCTGTCCACCAGAGGCAGGTGGTAGATGGGCATGTCCCGGTTCTTCTGGTCGGTTGACTCAGCCCCGTATCGGTCACAGTTGCGCTTGTGTCGCCGCGTGTCAGTCTCGTACCAGTGGTCGGTGAAGATGGCGGTGACCAGCAGAACGAGCGCCAGGACGCTCATGCACAAGCTCGCCGCCGTCACCAGAGCCCGTTTCTCCATGGTGCAGACATCAGCGCCTTCACCAGTGCTCCCTTCCCTCTTCCTCCACCTCCACCTCAGTGCATCCTTCCTCACTTATTCCGTTATTTACCAGCTGCAGCGCGAGCGCCGTTTACCTGAGCGGTGGCATCCGCGGTGCTGAACAAAGTGCGCTCTCTCTCTCTCTCTCTCTCTCTCTCTCTCTCTCTCTCTCTCTCTCTCTCGTCACTAATAATAGGCTTCACAATCGAATCGGTACATTTCCCTAACGGATCTTTCGAAATAATTGATTCACAAGCGTTAACAATGTTTTTGTGCTTGTTGTTAACCAGCTGATCTGAGTGTGTTCTTTTGTATTTGGTTTATTACCAAATTTAAAAAAGATGCGTTACGATACATTAACATAAAGCACATGTCTAAGTTCTCGTTCATCCAGGCCATTAATTTAATGTTTTAGTTGAAACTAACTGGATTTCTTAGTTCTTGAAGACGTTTTGCGAGGTGAAACCAAAAACCCAATCCCACCTCTGTCTCGCTATATTTGGGGGAACTTTGACACCCATGGACACAATTATTACTATAACCAAGTAATGACACACATATTCCTAACCTTAACCCTAGCAAAGCAAATCTAATGACTCTTGGTCTTTCAAAAGAAAGTTGCAGTTACGTTTTTCTTTAACGTTTTTTACGTTATTAAAGCGGGTTTTTAAATATACCTACAAAAAGCATTTCTTTTTCAATCACTTGTCCCCAGTGGCTTCAGTATTTGTAAAAGGGAGCTCCTTAATGTTTCCACTTAAACAAAAATATTAATGCTTAATTTATGAATGAATTTAATTCATTCATCTTACTGAAGAAACCCTGCTTTTAAATGTGTAGAACTGATTGGTTGTGCATGGCAATTGCACATGTATAAAGATTAGGATGAAAATGCTCCTTTGTTTTTGTTAGAAGTAGAAGGATGGCATATTGGTGTACTAATAATCAGTCCATGTAGTTTACAAGAGAATGAGACACTGAGTGCTGTTTATGGAGTGAAGCAAAAAAGAATCGACACAGTTGAGTCAAAGGAGTCGATTCACTGAATCGAGTAGTAAGGGGCATCTGTAAACACGCTGGTCCTCTCCTCTTCTTTCTCCTCCTCAGCATCCTTTTCCTACCCTGTTTCCTCCCTGTCGGTGTCCTCTTTGTCCGTGTCACGCCGTGTGTGAGGGTGAGAGCGTGCGCGAGCCTGCGTGTTGCTTGTGTGCCTATACGGTGCCAGCCATAGCGATGGGTGTGTCTCTCTTACAGAAATCGCCTTATCAGCAGCGCAGCTTATTTTCAGAGATAGCTGAGATAGAAATTGGAGCTCAATAAAACTACACCATTAGCTCGTGCTGTTTATGGTGGAACAACAGTCCATCCAACATGCATCATTGAAATATTCATAAGTTATGGTCCATATCGACCCATATCTGCTGCGTAAATAAATCTGTTACACATTTTTTATTCAAATGAAATGCTAAGAATGATATATCTTCTACACAAAACACCAAATATTGTTGTCCACACAGGACTTTGAGCACTGTCTTGATGTCCAGTCTTCTTCTTCTTCTTCCTCCGAACATCGTTATATTTGCACTGTAGGATCTTTGCAGCATCACTGATGTTTCAGTAGATTATTGTGCCTCTATTATTCACCAAATTTGAAATGCATCTGCTCAGTTTTTAATGTTAATCTCTTTATTTTATTAAAATGATCTCAGGCCTGGATTGTGATAGCACGAAAAATTGCACTTCCCCTATCTATTTGGCCTTGCAAATCTAGAGTGTGAAAAAGGAAAATATCTGATGGGGTCACAATTTTAACCTAAAATCTACGTTTTTATAACCTCCGGACCTCGTTGTCCAACTTTAAAATGTGACCATTCAATATTCAATGTCGATCTTTTAGTTAGTTAAAAGTTCAAACCATCATATTTAATCCTGAGAGCATGATATAATTATATAATTCGAATTAACTGCAACTTCTTGGCCTTGCAAATTCATTGTGCGAATATGGAAAAGATCTGAAGAGTATGTATCTTTGGCCTCACATTTTTATAGACTTTATCTTGCCAGTCTATGTTGAGAATATGGAGAATAAAAGATCTGAGAATGTCTTTTTGAGCAAAAATAACATTTTTTGTAACCTCCTGACCTCCTGACCTCATAATATTGGTGTTTGAGGCAAAATTTCTTATTGATATTTGCCCCATAGCATCTTGGAAATAAGAATATGCAGTACATAATTGTGACTCCATTATTATTCCAATTTAAAATGTGGCTGTAAAATTTACAGTGTTGCTCCATCAAGTTCAACCATCATACAGGCTTGGAGATTAAAATAATAATCAAGTTTGCACTTCCTGCATTTTCTTGGCTTTGCAATTCCATGATGGACGTATCAAATGGATGTATGGAAGTCACTTTTTTGGCCTAAAATTTAACTATGATTTGAAACTGCTGGACCTTATGATTCTGGTGTTTTGGGGTAAAATTTCTGATGTCCACTGATCTTCTTCGTATTTGCACTGTAACATCTTTGGAGCAGTATTAATGCGTCAGTAGATTATTGTGACTTTTTCACTATTTTATAAATCTAAAATATGCTGCGTTAGTGTTGGTGCTGGTTTGTGCAGTTAAAGTCAACATTAGCGCCAATTTTATTCACAAGTTTTAAAGCCATAAACATTGTTCTGGACGAGTGATGTCACCAGCCCCTCAAAAGATGGCCAATTGCATCAAAATTATCTTATTCGTTTGTGTTGCATTATTGTTGGTTTGTGCTGTTAAAAAAGAAACATTTCTGCTACTCTACTCGGTCCACATAGAAACATGGATTTTAATAAACATTTCATTTACAATGGTAAAAGGTGCCAAAAAACATAATGGAGTATTTTTCTATACTAGGGTTTGTGACATTAAAATAACTTAGGTTTATTATAGTTTATTATAAATTTTAAGACCTGGGTTGTTAAAGTGAATGGATGTTAATTGGATGGACACTTTCCTTATCCAAGTGCTTTTAACCTTTTAACAATTTCAACACTTTCCTTTATGTATATACAGAAGCGCAAAAGGTAATCTGCAAGATACAAAATACTAAATAATACAAATACAATAAAAAATGGTAAAGTAATTAAGTGAATATATATATATATATTTGAATTGAAATATACAGGGGTTAGACAATGAAACTGAAACACCTGGTTTTAGACAAAGGTTTGGCTATAGCAGCCCGGCTCTTGACCCTCTGGATCCCGACGGACAGTTCTGGTGGAAACAGGAGAGTTGAGGTGCACAATTAATTCTGCCATGATTTGGGCAGCCGTGGTTTTATGTTTTTTAGCACCCGGACGTCCCGTTCAGACAGCTTCCTCTTGCGTCCACAGTTAACCCTGTTGGATGTGGTTGGTCGTTCTTGGTGGTATGCTGACGTTACCCTGGATACCGTGGGTCTTCATACATCACAAAGACTTGCAGTCTTGGTCACAGATGCTCCAGCAAGACGTCCAGCAACGACTTGTCCTCTTTTGAACTCTGGTATGTCACCCATAATGTTGTGTGCATTGCAAGATTTTAAGCAAAACTCTTACCCTGCTAATAAACCTTCACACTCTGCTCTTACTGGTGCAATTAATGAAGATTGGTCACCAGGCTGGTCCAATTTAGCCCTGAAACCTCCCACACTAAAATGACAGGTGTTTCAGTTTTATTTTACAACCCCTGTAGGTTTGTTTAAACGTGTTTAAGGGTTTATTTTGTATTGACAATGTATGTAAAATCTGTAGCTATGATCACAAGCTTTGAAGCCATTTCTACACGTTTTTATATTTCAGTAAGTTTTTGTGTACAAAAGTGTGTTTCTGTAAAACCCTTTAACACCTCCGAAGCAAAAGTCTACATTCGTAACCGGGGCTTTTCTGGGTTCTGGCTGTGTAAATCAGGCTAAACATGGTAGCCAAAATGAAGAAACAGTATGTATTTGTATTACTGAAACCCAAGTTAATAACGTTAATAAAAACAGAGTGAGTATTGTTTACTTTATGTAGCACTGCTGGAAGGCAAAGCTGACCAGGGGTGCCCCGTTATATTTACAATGAAATGTCACGTCCATGCAAGAAACTCTTCATGAGGGACATCAGAAGAAAGCGCTAATGCCGCCTAAGCACAAACGCAGGCTTTGTTTAGAAAACACGACTTTATTTTAAAAGTAAAATGTGCATCTACAGAAACGGAGCAAACAAAACGTTAAGAAGTACAATCACCAATATTTACATATCAGTTTTATTCAAGCTTATTAAGTCATGGTGAAGCACTGTTTTGAAGTATTATTTAATGTTTTACTATTATTATTAGTGATTTAACAGACTTGTGTGTATGAAGGATGAGCCTCAGGGTTACGCAGTGGATTTTGCCACCATGGTTGCTTTTTCTTTCTGATCTATCACCTTCATGTACGACTTTGCCCAAGGGACTGTAGGATCCACGCAGAAACGTCCTCGAACGGTACTGAAGCTGCAAAGAGACAAACAGAAGAGTAACGATTAAAGGAGACCTAAGAGGGTCAGTAATATAAAACATGATCACAACGTTGTCCGTACTTTTAAGCATGCAGTAAATTGATCCGTTTGTTCTGTTATGTTGAGGCACTGATTACTCACATTATGGCTTTTTTAGCACAGGTGCTGCTGGTCAGCCTGTAGGACTGAACATTCTTTAAAGGCATCCTAGTCTGTGTTATATTTTTACAGCAATCCTCATTGGCCACTTCTATTGCCTGGTGAGCTGAAAAGAAACATAATTTGAAGTTGTAGGATTGAAGAGATTATTTGAAAGGTTTAAAGTCTGTCTCGTGTTAGGCGAATGAATGCGCGTTATAGACGACTGGCTACACTGTGTGTTAAACAGTGATGGAGAATTTAGTGTCGTGATAAAAACTTACCATCAGAGAGCAGATATAAACAGGCGAGTGTCAGCAGGAGCAGAGGAGCCATCAGGAGTCTCATTGTAGCAGGTCTGGAAAACCAAGAGAGCTGAAGTTTGCACCAGAGAAGAGAAGAGCTCAGTGCTGGATGATCATGACCACCATCATTTATACTGTGAGGAGGATGGAGAAGGAAAGTTCCTTCTGCTTTCTTCCTCTCCTGGTGCTTGCATATTTACTGAGAACTTTTTCTTCAGAGAATCAGAACTGAGCATCAGGAAATATCAAAATATTAAGCTCTTCTGAGAAGTCAGACAGTCGGACAGATTAATTAACACATACGTTATATGGGCAAAAGTATTAGGACGCCTCCACACAACACCTAAGGAGCTTTTTGTGGTGTCCTGTTCGAAATCCATTTCCATTAATATGGACTTGGTTTTTCTTTGCACCTATAAGAGCTTATCTCACTCTTCTGAAAGGGCTTTCTACTTTCCAAGATTCTGGACTGTGTTTGTGGGAGTTCATCCAGAAGAGCATTTGTGAGGTTTCAAACACTGATGGCTCCGTATTTTATATCTTAACTGCAATTCAGGCCCTTTTTTCTTTGATCTAAAGTAAAAAAAGAATAACGTACCTGCCACCTGTTCATCTGGAAACCTTTACTTGTTTGTGACTTTTATGATGGTTGGACCAACCATTGTGTTTGTGGCGCATGAAACTAACCGAGGGTGCCCCCACGTTATACTATATGTTAATATTAAGGTTAAGGTGTGTCCCAGGTTTTAAATAAAGTGATCCAATCCAATCCAATTAAAGTCCAAGCAAATGCAGATCAGTGGCCCAAGAATGGCAGAGATGGGATTCAAACCTGCAAACTTCTGCTACGTAGTTCATTACCTTAACTCTTGTGCCACCTCAGTCTAACATAATAATAATAATAATAATAATAATAATAATAATAATAATAATAATAAAGTCAGCAAATGGATAGGTGTCTGATATCCTGATAAATCCGATAACCAGAGAGCTGAAGAAGTGACGCTAAATGTATAAGTTTATGAAGCTCGTTAATCATCGTCAGTTTTTTCAGGATGCTGGACTGATATTAGATGATCTTCTGCAGAAAAGAGGAATTGTACTTCCCTAATCTGTTCCTTTTGCTTCTCTTAAACAGCTTTCCATTGAAATGGGCGACGTGACGAGTTTCCCCTTTTTTTTTTAAATTCAGAGAACATTAATTCAGCTTACTCTGATTAATCCTAAGGCGCTTTTCTTTCAGATCGGATCCCAATGCTTCCTCCTTCCTGTACAACTTCACTTAATCCAAAACGACTGCAGGAGTGTTTATAGTTTTTGGTCTACTGACGATTAAACATACACAATATGGACAAAAGTATTCGGACACAGCTCAGTCCCGTTTCCACAAGTGGATAAAATCCAGCACCTGGCCATGCTTTGAAAGAATGAGTTGTTTTAAAGAGCTCCCTGAATTTGAGGGCGGTGCTGTAATAGGAAGGCACCGTCACAACAAGTCAGCTGGTAAAGTGTCTGCCCTCAAAGAGTTGGAAGTGTCTGCCCTCAAAAGTGGAAGCATTTAGGAACCGCAAAGGGTCAGATCAGGTAAACATACAGAGCAGGGGCACCAGGAGCTCCGTGGCATGGGTAAAGCACAATAATACTGGACTCTGGAGCAGAAGAAACGTTTGTTTTTTAGGGCCTGGCTTTGTGGGATCAGTTTGGGGAAGGCCCTTTTCTGTTCCTGTGCACAAAGCACTAACTCAGGGTGCCCCCATATTACACTGCAGGTTAAGATTAAGGTCCAAATATAGTTCTAAAATAGTTACAGTTTGATATATCATCTAATCAAACCAAGTCTATATATATATATAACGGGATATCAAAGATTATAGAGGTGTAATGTGGAGGTGTCCAAATACTTTTGTCCATATATTGTGTGTTTCATACAGTTCTAAAGTTTGTGTTGTTCTGCGTACTACGAAGGAACTGGGCACCCCCCCCCCTCCCCAGCCATCCTAAAGTATTTCATAGTAGTAGCAGGTTTTAGGAAGTGCTGCACATTCGATTTCTTAAAGCTTTGTTTTTGGTTCTCTGTAGGAATGAGATATTTCCTCTTTTATGGCTGCTGAGGTCTGCAGAATGGGAAAACAACAAACTAACGTGTTTCAAGAAGTAAATAAATGAAGTAATGACTCTCCAAACTAAAGAAAAAAAACTGGAACAGTCGTTCTTCAATAGCTGATAGAAGCACATGGGTATTGGATTACTTTATCAAACCACTTAAAACGTTACTGTGCAAAAAAAGAAGCCTCACGCTAACCATATCCAGAAGCTCCTCCCACTAATCAGGGTCCGGACACATCTAGGACGGACCATCAGCATGGAAACGGGGATTTTGTTCAGACCAACCAGGATTACAGATCTTTTTTGGACCAAAGATAAAAAAGGAACATCCAGAATGTTATAAGGAAGTCCAAAAGCCAGGCCCTATCATGGTACGGGGTCGGGTCCGGACCCTTGGTACAGGTCATTTATGCTTCTGTGATGCAGCATTAATGCAGAAAAGTACACCGAGATTTTAGAGCGACATAAACTGCTTTCAAGACGACATTTTTTCAGGGACGTCCATACATTTTTAATAAGACAAAACACAAACAAAACCACATGCTGCACACATTATAAAGAGGGTACGGGTACTGGACTGGCCCGCCTGCAGTCCTGACATGTCCCATAATACAGAACGTGTGGAGAATTTCGAAATGGAAAAAGGTACAAACGGCGACCCTGCACTTTTAAGACGTTTTTACAGGAAGAATCGAACAAAACATTTATTCTGTCTGCATTCTGTGTTTATTTCTATGCATTTTCTATATAAAATAGAAATTAATACAGTTGAAAATATATATAAAATCTAGACTGTATAAAATACTAAATATAACAAACAAAATAGGTTATAGTAGGTAAAACAGAATATATTTAAAATATATGATTACATTAAAATGACATAAAATAGACAGAAGATTATAGGTATAATAAATACAATGGAATATAATAAACAACGACTGAGAAAATAATAAGTAAAACAGAAACTAAATCCAATCCAGACTATAGTTTGGGGTTAAACCTTAAGTTAAGGTTTGTGTTGCGAGTTTGGGAGTTTTCGGTAAATATTTTGCTGGCTATATAATGTAATTTATATAGTAAAATATAGTTTTCAAAAAAGAAAGAATATAAAGTGACTCATCAGCTGTGTTTCTGTTAACATTAGTGAGTTAATAAATCTTTTCTGTTGGCAAATATCGTTTTCTAGCCCATTTGTTACCATGGTATCAATAAACTAGAAATGTTAATATAAAAATCTTTTTTTTGAACATGAATATGGATCCCATGGATATATATATGTGTGTGTGTGTGTGTGTGTCTATGTATGTATGTATGTATGTAGTATGTATGTATAT
>JAVSBV010004635.1:0-26458 GCA_033117975.1 Parotocinclus spilosoma | reverse complement strand
CTGGAGGCTGTCTGATTGTTAATAACAATGCGGGACAACGTTTCTATTTGCGGGACGTGTGAAAAGTAATGAAATTGCGTGACTGTCCCGCACAAAGCAGGACATCTGGTCACCCTAGTTGCAAGGTGAAGTGCCAGCCATAAGCATTAAGAAGTCGTTCTAAATAACTGTGTATAGATGTAAATCAGTTTTATATCTAGCTACAACATTGGCTACTTAGGATGAACTATTATTCATAAATCTTAGTTCCATGTTGTAGCCCTGCTTTTCCTGTTAAGGGTCGTAATGGAGGGCATAGACCTAACAGTTTCCCGTACAAGATGGCAAGCAATTGTAGTAGTTATAATGACAATATTAATAACAATAATAATACAGGTATACGGCTTATAACCCACAAACAGTGCCTGTATAAATATATCCCCATGGTACATTACATCCTTATTATTAAATTAATTATTTTATTAGTTGAATAGTTTTATTAAAGACATGCAGCATCAGCGTGACTAGACTGAATACTGAGCAAAATTTGGCTGCCATTATAAGCACCAAGATGATGGAACCATTCAGGTGAATTAAATGCACTGAATCTGCACTCTGTTGAGTGAGAATCGTGAGTGGGCAGTTTGCAAATTTGTTTATTTTGAGAATTAGTCTCACTCATGGGAGGAAGATGTGACAAACAAAAAAGAAGACCTGCCCCTTTCCAACATAGCGCGTCCTGGGTAAATGTGCTCACTTCTCAGTTCCCTGCTCTTTTCTGGAAAAAAAAAACCTGCTAGAGTTATAAATACAAGAGGAACAGACCGTTTCTGATTCCACAAATGTGTTGCTCAAGAACCCACCAGTGGCAGCTTGAACCCTCTTCTTAACCACTAGCTTTCACAGTTTTACTCACTATTCCACTCACTGGGAACATAGATAATTTGAATTGCATTTGGTCATTATTAAATCTGTTTTAACATTTGCAAGAATGATTGATTATAATTGTATAATAATATAAGTTTTCTTTAAAATATTCAGGAAATGAGATCACCAAGCAGCCATGATGATACCAATGTCTATGAAAGAACTCCAGATGAGGTATGAATACTGCAATCTTTGTTTATCATGAGGAGATATTTTAATATACATATGTTTGTAAAAAATCATTGATGTATTTCAGTGCAGCTTAAATTAACTTCTAGCTTACAAAAGAAAGAGGATATTCAAGTTCAACCAAATAAAAGTTGTAGAAAATGACCAAGAAACACTTTAAACAACATTGCTACACCTATTTATAGCTTTAGATCATGTGATTCACATGATGAGAAGGGTTCTTTTTTTAATCTACAAACTACGCCATGATGTGAAAAATGATATAGGTGTGCAAACTGTATAAACTGTACATTCTTACTATATTTTAGGGACGCAACTACAATGATGTGGAATGCTCAAAACCTCAAACCATTTACGCCACGGTGAGCAAGAATGGTAAAGCTATTCCCGAAGATTGAATGGAAGAAATTGCATCACTTGTAAGACAGAGAAGACAAGAGAAGTAAATGCAAACATAGTGATACCAAGTAAATGTATTAACAGCAAGATGCAAATAAACAGTTTAACAATCAGATAGCCAATAGATCAAAAAACTCACTGAATATGGAAAGAAGAAACCTCGGGAAAACCAGGACTCAAAAAGGGACCCGTCCTCCTTGGGTGGCCTAGATGTTAATTGAATAATTAAGTTGTAGTAATAGTAAAATTAAGTAAAAAATACAATTTTAATCAATAATTAAAACATTTAGATTAGTAATACAATTAAAAATAAATAACAAAATAGATTTAAGTTGCACATTGTGTCATAATAACTAAATGGTGGAGTTCCTGTGCTCTGGTGGGACCTGGGCATGGTGGGACTGGTTTCTATTGATGAAGACCAGTATAGTGATGCTGAGGTGGAGGAGAATCTAAGTGTATGGTGTATGAAACTGGTAATGAAACATCAGCTTGGAGAGAACTAGTAAAAAGAACAAGGCACTAGCCCTTGTGGAGTCATCTCAGGTTAGCAATCAGCCAACTGAAGCGACACTCTCCAGGGATCACCCTGCCCACATTACAGACCTGGCCTCACAAACAACTGCAAGAACTTAGTATATAAAGAAGAATCAGCACCACGGATAGAGATCATGTCTCACAATAAGAGGTAAATCCAGCACTGATGTCACAGATGACCTTTCAGATGACATTAACTATAAAGAAATAACTCATTAACATTGTTAAGGGCCTTGCTCAGGGACCCAACTGTGGCAGAGGTGGAATTCGAATCCTGGACCTTCTGCTCCATAGTCCAGTACCTTAATCACTAGGTCACCACTAGATCACAAATTTCAGCCATGCACAAACCCCTCCCATCCAACAGTTTCTGCTCATACACCAGTTCTTATTCTTTCTGCAAACAGAAAACCACAACGAGTCTGTGCAGCTCAGACCCTGCACACCGAGCTCCTCTAAGCACTGATCTCAGACCTGCTTTATTCCCCACCCTCTGAACCTCTTGAGCCGATTTACGAGCTGAAACTGATCCAGGATCTGATTGGCATGGTGTTCAGCATGCTGGTGGTTGAGAATGACAAGTGGGTCAGCGTCACGCAGTCATGGAAACATATGTGGTTAGAGGTGCCCCCTCTTACAGTTTCTGAGAAAAACACACAGCCACGGGACACGCAAACAGGAAATGTACAACCATACCTGCTGCAGAGCTTCACACACACACACACACACACACACACACACACACACTTTAACTTTAAATACTTACTCCAAAATATATTTACATGAGATTAAACTATTGATAGATATTGACCTTTATGTGGAGCCATTATGTCATTGTGCTAAAACTGACTCTGGTGCAGAAGGTTTTTTTTTATTAAACACAAAACATATTAACTATGAGGTCATGGATGAAGCCTAAGGTGTACCTGAAGGCTGCCTGGACGTCTGAAGGCTGCATGACCTGACTCAGACCTGACCGGGTGACGTTTGGCTTATAAGAGGGGTGCTGGAAAGACATGAGAATGGCACCACATTGCTGAGGTTAAGTCCAGACCCACCCGACTTGTGTTCTAATCCCGTTCCTTTTGAGTCTGGATGAGTGTGATGAAGTTTGCACTGATCTCCACTCGCCAGTCCTGACCAGGACCCCTTGGCTGCTTTATCCTTAAACTGTGTCTCTTTCAAACACATATCTACATAAACTTACTTATCATTAAATTAGGAACATGTCTCTTGATGTGATATGTGATTCACACATTCCAAACATTCCTCCACTAAAAGTTCTAACTCCAAGCATTCAGGTGTGACGTAACTTCACAAAAGGCTCTTCGTGAAAAAAAGTGCTGAATGGAAACAGCTGAGGGGTGTGTATGGGGTGGTAAAAAAAACACAGCACGTTTCAGAGGAAGGGAGAAAAGGCGAGGACCAATGAGAGTACAGAACACCGATATACAGGAAGGAGCCTCATTTCCACGAGCAGCTTCTGAGATGGAGAGAGTCACTCTCATCGCTCTGCTGTGTAAGTTTACTTTAACTTCTTACTAAAGTGAGTTTTGATGTTTCATTACTTCTTAGAGCCTCTTAAGCTTTGGTTTTTGTGGTGGTTGTGAGGTTTTGCAGGGGTTTGAGTAAAAACTACTTTGTTGGACCTGAAGAAAGAAGCAGGTCCCACATACTTTTTACTTGATGGAGATGATCTTTAAATCACCTATGCTGTGTTTGTTGGGTTTCAGGTCTTTTGTTATCCACTCATATTTACTGATGTAAAAACCTAAACAAATAAAACAAAATAAACATTACATGCATACTATTTTTGCTCCATAATTCAGCACACTTAAGTCCAATCTTCCAAACACAGTCACAGTAGGGAGGGACGAGACTCGACTGGTTTCAAGTCAAGATTTATTTGTCACCTATAAATAATACAGTGAAATAAAAACCATCAACCTGTCCGAACATACAATAGAACAATTTGGGCTGGGGGGTTAAATAATAAAAATTAGAATATGGTAAAGATCAGTTTAGATTAAGATTTTAAAAAGCCCCGCCCACTTGCTTCCCCTCAGAGGAGCATATATGAGCATGAAAAAAAACCTCCTTAGTACATATAATGACATTGACAAGAGACTAACCACAGGGAACTGAGTAAGGGACTGGGAAAAAACCAGCAGCAGCGAGCGGCCATTCGGCTTCATAGCCGCTGACGTGGGCAGCGCTCACACACACCCGTCTCAGTGTGACTGGGGGAGAAGCAGTAAAAAAAAGGGAGGCAAGTCATGGGATGGAAAAGAGGGCGTCCATCCGTGTCATCCAGGGTGTCCATCCGTGTCAGTGGAAAACTTCTAACTTCCTAAGAAGGGTGCTGAAACCAGTCGAGCTGTTTTGGCTCGAGTGATCCCAGTTTACGTAGCAATCGTTGTCTTATAACTTATCCATTTTCGTCTGCAGTACCGAAAAAAGTTCCATCTGGACAGGTAGGCCTTCCTGAGCCAAGGTTTTTCGTTGAGAAGATGGTGTCAGTAGCATTAAGAGACCACTGAATCAATTCTATCATTTCCTAATTTCCTTTTTGAACAGAACTTCCTTACTTCCTCTCCAGATTTTAGGTCAGATCTTCTAACACCTCAAACAGATCACGCTGGAGATTGCACAACTTTACTTACACAGATGCAGGAGAGTGCCGAGGTTGTGGTCGCACTTGTGGTCTCTCCGTCTTAGAGACCCAGGCGAGTCTCTTGAGTGGACCTCCAGAGGACCTATCATGTGTTCTTCCTAAGTACCATGATTTGGCTGAGCTCTTCTGTTGCTCCAAGGCCCAGGTTCTGCCACCTCACCGTGCTTTTGACTGCGCTATCGACCTCCTGCCTGGCACCCCCCAGAGGGCGCCCCTTGTATCTCTTTGACCCTGAAAGGGGGGCCATGGAGACCTACATTAAGGAAGCTCTCCAACAGGGCTTCATTAGCCCTTCATCCTCTCCGGCCGGGGCCGGCTTTTTCTTGTGGCTAAAAGGGACGGCTTGTTACACACTTGCATCGACTATCATCAAGGACCGTTACCCCCTTTACCAGCCTTTGAATCTCTGCAGAAGGCGTGGGTGTTCACCAAATTTGATTAGATTTGACGAGCGTGTACAACCTCATCTGCATCCGGAAGGGGAATGAGTGGACGACGGACTTCATTACACTTATACACACAATAAGTAGCTCGTCATGCCATTTGGCTTGATGAATGCCCTGGCTGTCTTCCAGCGCTACCTCAACAAGGTTTTTCGGGAGGCCTTGGATCGGTATGCCTACGTCTACCTGGACGATATCCTCGTCTTTAGCCCCTCCACGGAGGCCCACTTCAAACACATGCAACGGGTATTGGTAGACCGCTTCTCCAAGGCTGCATGTTTCATTCCCATGACCAAGCTCCCATCAGCCCTGGAGACAGCTCAAGCCATCCTCCAGCACGTAGTCCGCATCCACGGTGTCCTCACGGACATAGTTTCTGACCGGGGTCCCCAGTTTGTCAGCCGGGTCTGGCAGGCGTTCTGTCACACCATTGTGCTACGCTCAGTCTCACTTCGGGCTATCACCCCAAATCTAATGGCCAATGCGAGAGGGTCATTCAGGACCTTGGCAAAATGCTAAGATGCCTGACTGTGGGCCGAATTTGCCCACAACACCTTTCAGCAGTCGGCCCACGGAAGATTTCTCTTTAAGGCCCAGTTTGGCTACCTACCACCCCTCTGTCCCGAGCAGGAGACTGACATCAAGGCCCCCTCAGTGGCCCAACACGCTCGCCGTTGTCATATGGCTTGGCAAAAGGTCACACAGCTCCTCAGAGCTTCCCAAAGGGAGGCCAAGCGGCAGGCAGACCGAAAGCAACAGCCGGCCATCAACTTTTGTTCAGGCCAGCTGGTGCTTCTGTTCACCAAGGACCTACCCATCAGGGGAACCTAACACAAATTGGCTTCCAGATTCGTGGGCTCGTTCAAGGTGGTAAGGCGTATAAACCCGGTGGCATACAGGTTGGACCTCTGAGCTAGCATGAAGGTCCACCCCACCTTTCACGCCGCCCAGCCACGCCACAATGGCAATCCCAGAACACCCTCCGGCCCACGGATCATAACGTGTCCAGGGGAGCACCCAGTACCTGGTAGATTGGTAGGGATACAGTCCAGAGGAACGCTCGTGGGTTCCTGCCCGCCGCATTCTTGACCCCTCCTTTATTCGGGAATTTAATGAAGACCGAGCGGCTGGTCTTGGGCCCACAGGAGCGGTCCCTAGGGGAGAAGGTACTGTTAGCAAGCCTACCTTACACCGCCGAGCTGCCTGTCGCGTCCACCACGGTCCGCCATTACAGAGCAATCAGTAAGTGTTTTTTTATAATCCAACCAGCTAACGATCGCTCGTACAGTTCGCTCGTACAGTTCTCTGTTCTCCGTTACATTAGGTGGTAACGTCCCGGGGCATTTATAGCCGACGGACGTGTAGGAGGGAAACCTCCAAGGTACTTTAGCTGTCCAGGGACACACTCAGAGTTTCCTCCTCTCCGGGACTTTGCTCGGCGCTTAGCAGCTCCGTTTGGGACGCGCCCTGACTCCACTTCTTCGTGCTCACCGCAAGCTCGAGCTCATGCTCACCCCCTGGTGAATCGTGTTGCTCTGCGTCTGATTTGCTTCCTGTCCAGCTGGTGGTTTTTCCCCATTTGGGAAACAACCCAGCTGTGCTATCCCTTCTTTATTTTTTTATAGTGGGGAGCCTTTTGCTCCGCCTTTTTTGTTCTCCCACGTTATATAACGTCCTTTTTTCCCCTTACCCTGAATCTTTGGGTCCTTACCCCCCTTTCATAATAAAAACCAGGATGGTTCTGTTATGATATTGGAGATGGGACCCAAAGATGCGTGTAACGGGTGTACGCGACGCAGGGGGACAAAAGGAAGGGAGAACTAAAAGGGAAGAGCAAAAGGCTCTCCAATTTACAAAAGGAAAAAAGCTGCGTTTCAAAGTAGGGCTACGCAGTGAACCCCCGAAGCGCCAGGGGGCGAGCCAGAGCTCAAAAATGCACTAAGGGTGCAGGGAGGAGGCTGCAAGTGGCAGCGTCCCAAATAGGGAGACGGAGTGCATCTCCGAAACACCAGGGGGCGAGCGAGAGCTCGTCCGAGCCAGGCACGAGCAAGAACCGCTAGGGCTGCGTCCCAAATCGGGTGGCGCAGCCGAGCGGAGTTAAGCTCAGGAAAAGCGCGAACGGGGGCAAAGCCCTGGGAAACCCTGACGGTAAATCCCTAAAATATATTTATACCTCAGGGTTTCCACCCTTACCCATCCGTCGGCGTAAATGCCCCGGGATGTCACCAACTGACCGTACTGAGACGCGTAATGGCGGACACGAACGGTAAGACCAAGCGTGACGGCACGCTGAGACTCACGCTTAAGTAATACGCGTCCCAGGTGAACCCAATCATCTCATCAATCACATAATGGAATATATATGGATCTTAAGGATCGTTCCGTAACGCTGACCTGGGGCGACGGCGGGGCAAACGGGAAGCCGCGGTGAGTCTCCTAACAAGATCAAGACCAATTATTCACAGTGACCTACAGCTGGACTGAGCTGTTGAAGGTTGAAAGCTGACATCAATCGAGCTGGAATTTGATTTCTTTTGGTTAATCGAGAGCTGACCTTCCACTACCTAGGGTTAGCTTTATCTCTGTGACCCCGTTAGAACTGTATGGTGACCGATTTGTAGATATGCATGATATGTAGGTGTGCAATATGCTCTGGTGTCCGAAGACGTGTCTTAGAGGGGCTATAGCTTACAATTTTACACTTACATTTACAGCATTTAGAAGACGCTCTTATCCAAAGCGACTTACAATTAATACAGTCTTACAGTCCAAGCAATTGTGGGTTGAGGGCCTTGCTTAAGGGCCCAAAGGTCGCAAGTTGGAAGAGCGTAGAGTTTGAACCCTGAAACTTCTAGGCCAAAATCCAGTATCTTATCCACTAGGCTACCACAGTCCTGCCCAAATGTTTTGCTGGCACCCACAAGTAAACACTGGTCACCATTAAAACAACACACTTCAGAAGTCAGCTGTCCATGACAGGCTTAAACCTCTTAATGTTATAGCACAAAAAACACCCTCAACCAACCTTATAGAAATCACCAAAAATCATCCAAAACTGTGCCTTGTGACAAGAACAGAACCCTGTGGCAAGTCATAACATGTGCTGGCACCAATTATATCACGAAAGACACAGTGCCAAACCAGGCGGTTAAGAAAAATAAAAACTTTTGAATACTTTAGATTCAAGATAAACACTTTATAATAAAAGTATCATTACCTATAAAATCACGACAAATATCGAGATATTAGTTTTTGCCAGATATCATTTTCTGGGACTCCAAAAGTAAATTTCCTATTTATTTTCAATATTCATTTATTAATTCATTCATTATCTTCATTATCTTCTAATCTGGGGCAGGCCAGCCAGTGCTCACCCGGCAAATCTGGGCGAAAGGGCAGAACAGGAACAACCCTAGATGGGGGTGCCAATCCATTGTAGGGCACAAATTAATCCAATACGCATGCCTTTGAAGGAAACCGGAGTATCCGGAGTAAACCCATAAAAGAAACACAGCACATAAAGCGAAAATGAAAATGTTGGTGCCACACAGCTCCTTAAAACAGGGATCATTTTTGTCACAGTCTTTCTCCCACTCACCACAATTCCGAGAAAAGTGGTAAATCAGCCTTAGGCATGACTAAGTGAACGGCGCTCTGGTTTGAGCTGGCACCCTAATCAGAACCTAGTGTTGGCAGAATTACCCTGACCAGAGTAAACCCATTGCTACAACAGATATAAAAATATATATCAGAAATAAATATATAAATGCATAACATGCTGTGAAGCTGTGCCATAACACATTCAATTTCTTTATCATATGGATCCATCATATGTAAGAGCTGATAATGCACTGTATATGCAGGTGAGATGGTCTGAGGTCGAACCCATGTAGGTCAGCATAAATCTCAATTAGCAACCAACCTTTGTGTGTACCTTCTAGCAATATCACCAATTAGAGACAAGTGACAGAAGCAATTCATCTGAGCAGCCCAAGGAAATAAGAAATATATATAAAATATTAATTATTCTAAATTATTTTCAAATGCATACATAATTTTGTGTGTGGGAATACATTTGAATGATGAGACGAGGTCTAGTTCTTAATAGTATCACATTAAAAGGTTGGGGTGTAACAATACATCATGACACAATGTATCGCGATGCAAAAATGACAACATGTGCAAGATGAAATAGCATTTTTGGAACACCAGAGGGCACAATCATATGTTACGAAATAATAATATTTATAAATAAAACTGTGTGCAAACTGTGTGTGTGTGTGGGTGTGTGTGTGTGTGTGTGTGTGTGCACCCTACGATGGATTGGAGCCCCGTCTAGGACTGTTCCTGCCCTTGAGCCCAGAGTTGCAAGCGGCAAGCGAAGCCGTGTGGATTAAGCTGAAGATAACAAATGAATGAATGAATAAATGAATGAAACAACAACAACAAAATGAAACAACATTTTATTTACATAGTTAAACCTGTGTCACTAGTTATGGCTTTTTAATACGGGGTACTAAAGGTTTTTTTTTTTTTAACTTTAAAGCAAGAAAATATGAATCAAATATGCAATATTATTTGCATCAGTTAAATTCAGGGAAAAATATATAGTGTATAAAAAATATTTTAAAACATAGAGTATATTATTACATCCTTTTAAAAGAGTATTGACAAGTATTTTGTGATCACTGTAGCACACCTGTACATACAAATATCTCAGGAACCTGATCACTGTCTGAATGAAAAGCAAACAATAAATCTTCAGACAACAATATTTTATCCGTTTATTGTTTTCACAGCTAAAGTGCGTCTGTAATGCACAAGCTGTTAGAAGCATCGTCGTTGGCGACTAACAGAACGCTCTGGAATTGGAGAGCTGTTAAAAATGAGTTATAGCATTTGCAGAGTGAATCGTATTTCTGGGTCGTGTGTGTTTTAATCTAAATGACTTTTGCCATTGGCCTTTGTGTTGGTGCGTTGTAAGGGAAGATTAACTAATGACTTCTTGTTAGACGTTTCCACTTTTTGTGATTGAGAATAATTAATGCAGTAATTACGCAGGAGAGTAGGGTGACCAGGATGCTGGGTCATCAGAAAAATTTCTTACTGCAGTTCTATCTGCTGTGTGGTTTCGACTTCCATCTACTATAGGAATTCCTCGTGTTTATAAGAATCCACTCAGAACATAAAACAGACAAAAAAAAACAAGACGTGTAGCTATACTGAGATAAGGAGCTTTATGCATTATATAGACATATAGACAATAGTGTGTGGACACCCTATGTAATCATTGAGCTCTGCCATCTCAGCAACACTGACTTGTAAGACATTAATCATATAAAGCGTCATTTCTGGAGTCTCTGTTTACAAACAGTGGCAGAAGTATGAGTTGTACCGACCCTCAATATGACACATTTATAAATTTCCACTTCAGACAAGTCAGTTTATGAACTTTCTGCCCAGCTGTCATAAAATAAAGTCCATAGAGAATTGGTTGATCGAACTTTGACTGAGAACTTAGCTTGCCTGTACTAAACCTTGACCTGAACTTCGTCTGACACCTTGAAAATGCACTGGAATTCCAAATGTGAGTCAGGGCTTACAGTCTAACATCAGAGGCTGATCACACATCATGTTTCAAAATTGCTGTAGCATTAAAGACAGTACGGGTAGAGACTCTGTCCTAATATCCCTGTTTTGGAAGTCATTTTTTAATTGTCCACAAACTTTTGTCTATATCATGTATTTATTGATCATTCAGGGCAGGGTCAGATGATCCTGAACAGGGTGGAATTAGGGGATATTTCATTATGGAATATTTACTTTTGAAGTATCCTTTTGTGAGCAGTATAGTATATGACCCTCATGGTCGGAGTTAACACAGTAATGAGCGGAGGGTGCAGGGTCACCATTGCAGCGCTTCCCTCATATTCTGCAGTAGTGGAGTATTATAGTACGCTGCTGTACCATCCAAAAGAAAACTGAAGCTGTTCAGTATCTAAACCTATAATAGAGTTTGTTCTGAACATCCAGTACTGTGCACTGGACAACCATCTGATCTAGTTATACCATTGTGTTAACAATATGTTTTTTGGACAAGTCGCTTCCTTCTTTACAACATCAGAAGGATCCGTCCATTTCTTTCCACAGAGGTCACGCAGATTTTGGTTCAGTCCCTTGTCATCGAGGCTGGACTACTGTAACTCTCTTTTAGCGGGGCTTCCTCTGACCGCTATCCGATCCTTACAGCTGATCCAGAATTTAGCTGCAAGACTTGTGTTCGATGTTTCCAAGTTTACACACACTACACCACTGCTCCGCTCTCTCCACTTTCTCCCTGTATCTGCTCGTATCACGTTTAAACCACTGATGCTTGCTTACAAAGCTAAAAATGGGCCTGCACCCTCCAACCTTGCAGCCCTTATCACACCAAACACTGCACCTCGCACACTCAATTCCCCCTCAGGGGACGAGGAAGGCATGCATCTAGACTCTTCTCTATTTTGGCTCTTAAGTGGTGGAATGAACGTCCCCACAATGTTCGAACAGCTGAGTTTCTGGCTATCTTTAAACGCGATTATTAGGAACACATTATGTTACTGATGTATTAAAGCATTTCTGTAGGTTGCTCTGGATAAGGGCATCTGCTAAATACTGTTAATGTAAATATAAATAATGATATATTATTTCTCAGTCTCCCTATTAGAAGCAGAGCAAAAAACACCTACATAGGTTGCAGAGGTGAGTTTTTCATGTTAAACTTGAGCAATATTAGAATTTGGCCAAGTTGACCATTCTACAGTGTGAAGAAGTTTAATCAGGAAACCAAGAAATCACTTTTTCAGAAGGGGAACATGGTGAAAAGATATGCTAAAGTTCATAAAGTAATAAAGATCAGGGACTGTGGTGTCCTAGTGGTTCGGGAACTGGACTATGGAGTAGATAGTAAAGGGTTCAAATCCTACCACCTTTGGGTCCCTGAGCAAGGCCCCTAATCCACATTTGCTTGGGCTATAAGATTATATCAGTGGTAAGTCGCTCTGGATAAGGGTGTCTGATAAATGACTAAATGTAAATAAATGACAATAGAAAAATATAGGTTTGGGTCCAACCATCGGAACTATGTTACATATGGTCATTATACCATTGCTAAAACAACAAATCTGTTGGTGATCTAGCAACCAGTACTGTATTTCCCAATTCTTCTTAAGAAAAAATGACCAAAAAAGGTTTGTAAAAATAAAAATGTGTCACTTTCTGTATTAGTGGCATAATGGTCTTGATGTTTTGAGCCTGCTCCCTTTTTCTGCTGTATAAATATTCTGAAATCTTTATAAAGCTGAAATTCTCCTAAAAAAGAATAGAAAAAGACACATTATTTGCCTGTAGAGGAAAGTGTTAAAGCAAATGGTGTGTAAAGCCCAAAAACAAAAGCAGGTGGCGGACGAACAAGCAACCTGTGCCACATGGTGCAATATGCATCACAGGAGAAGCTCAGAGCTAGAGTCTCAGGGTAATTATCCATGTGCCCTGCTGACTTCATGTAAAGTGCTGAAGAATGGGGCTCCAATGAAGACCTTGCCCGGGGCGCTTCCCTAGATTTATGCTCGGCTCGGTGGAATGGCTCCAGGCTTGCGCTGCCAGAGAGTGAGAAATAGAGGTAGTGGAGACAGAGAAAGCGCTGTAGGAGATAAGACAAAACTTACTTGATTTTAATAAGCTATGTCTCAGCATCTGGAGAACAGCCAGCTGTTTTAAATACAGCACCAGACGGTGTGTCATGCCCAAAATTCACAATTGTGGCTCACTGTACACATAAGATCCTGCAAAAGGGCTTGTTTTAATATGTCCTTTAAAGACTCAGGATGATCAGAACGTGAGACTGTTCATGATATACCAGGATTTCTGCACTAATTTCTCAGAATGTGGCCTGATTGTTGGCCAGAATAACGTAAGCAAAGTAAAAGGTTACCAAGCAAGACATTGCTAATGCCGAGCTAAAAAGCTAACACACTATGGATGACACAAGTGCACATAACGGAAAAAAAAAGAAACATTAAACAAAGAACAACCAGATAAGATATGAACTAAACACTAACAAAAAGCTAAAACAAGGGTTAACACTAAATAACTTAAACACGCAAAGGATTTTTAAAGCATCAAACTATAAAGTATGACAGAAACAAGTCGTATGGGAATGGGCAGAAGGAAGCACCCAAGGAAAGGCTATCAGTATAAAAAACACCCACCGGGTAATAAGAGATGCACTGGTGCATATAAAAGCAGCGCTTAATAAGTGTCTGATCAACGTCCGTCAGCTTTAACGACTGACGTTTAACGACCAAGACCTTTAAAGTTATAATAAAATATATTAGGAATTGAAAATCAGTCTTTTAGCTCTGGACAGCTGTAAACAGCTGGTCACGTTAACAGCCAATCAACACCTCAGATCCATGATTAGACACGGGAGTTTAAGAGCAGAAGTCTGTCCGGCATTCATATGATCGTCAGCTGCTGTTTGTTAGGGACTGTTCTAACTCAGTTGATGTGTTTAAAGACCCTATTGAGTACATTCTTTATGTTTATTATATTTATTTGTACCAAGCTGTAAATGTAAGTGTTTGTAAGTGGACGTACCTGTCCTATTGTAGGTAGTACTCTTTTGTTTGTTTATTTACTACCTGTATAGTCTCTCTAACTTATAACTATATAAACTGGTTCACATTCACTCGTTGAGTCTCTGGTTTCTCTGACTGATCTTCTGTCTGTCAGTGCATTTTGGTTTAAAAAATATCAGGTCTAACATACCATATTCTTAAACGTTAGGGCTTTAACCTACGGAAAAAGTAGTAACATTACATTACCGCATTTTCTATAATTATTGTTCCACTCATGGTTTCAGCAGTATCTCGGACATATTTATGTATTGTTTGCATGCAGTTTTCCTGTGAAAATACCCTTTACATTTACATTACAGGAGTATTAAAAGACTATGTAACTATTGTAACACTGAATTAAGGTAAAGTGGATTTTCAAAGGCACATCCCAGGTAAAATTGCACTGTACACATTGACAGTAGAACCATGACGTGGCGAAATTACCATCAAAATCCATGGTAGAACTGTGCAGTAATTTATGGTCAGTTTATAATCAACCAAGTTTACAATTATACCATGACATTTGACAATGCAATCATGAAGTGGCAAATTACCATAAAAAATAGAGCAGAACTGTTACCTTTGAAAAAACACATACTGTGAAAGTTCAAACTAAAACTGTCAATCAATTTATAGTTTGACTATGAAATTTTACAGTACATTTTTTCTGGGATGCCTGTATTATTATGACATTGATGGACTTTACATTTGCTAATCAATAATTTACAGGCCACATCATTAATTGCTGACAAAACCCCTGTTCATAGAATTCAAAAAAATCTGCTCCTGTAATGTGAGGTTCCTTAAAACACTCCACTGGATTCACAGGTAGTTTTGCTGAGCCTAGTGACGGAATTTCATTTTGGATAATAAATGGTACATTTCAGTTCTCACATCCTGCTGATGTAGGACAATGTATGTTCAAATGTTGTCTGTTTGTGTGCCTGTCTGCATATTACATTGTGTATGTATTTCCAACGGGTGGTTGGCAGAAGATATGAGCAGCTGTTGTCAGGATATTAAGTGCGTCCCTCCTTTCGTTTGCTAATTAACACTTTAATTACAGCTAGGCGACTCCTGTGGATCATTAAGGTGCTACACTGAAAGTGAGGAGATGAGAATGCACCAGGACCCGAGACGTGACAGAAGCGTAAAGAGCCATTAGGAAGATTAAACACTGTTACAAAGAGTGTCACTTTGTATCTTAAAGAGAAACCAATCTGGGATTAGTGGCAATCATGTTTGGAGTTATTTGACAAAATAAAGCCAGCAAGAAGAATCAAGTACAAATTATTACACCAGCAGGCTCCAAGATTCCCAGATGGTTGGCAAGAACAAACACAATTCAGTTTGATGAGAAAATAGCACCTCAGAAGCGCATTACTTGGCAACACGCCCTTTATGTGAATTAATTTAGCCATGAAGAACCAAACCAGTTTGGCAGCAAGTTTTGAGACTTTGATTTAATTATGAAATGTTAGACTTGTTGAAATGTTGGACATTTGTTATTCTCAAAACAGCTTGGACTCTTCATAGCATGGATTTAGCTAAATGTTTTCAAAAAGACAGCTTTGGAAAGTTACAAATTAAGAAAAAGATACAAAAGAATTAAGAGACTTTAGCAACTCCCAGCCAGAGTACCTTTCAGGTGTGGGTTTCCCAAACCATTACAAAAACAGTTCCCATTTCCCAACACTGACTGTCAACTGCAGGACATGCAATGGGGTACAAGCACCTGGAAATGGTCTAGAGAGAGACAGGGGTTTGTAGTGAATGTGCCACCTTTGTCTGGATGATGAACCACAAAACTTCCTCTCTGCCTGTCTGGTCTGTCCAGGGCCTGTTCAATGTGTGTGCTTGCCCTCACCATATCACTGCTCCAAATATCTTCTAACAGCTAGGTCAGAGTGGCCCAAATAGCGGCAATCAATCAAAATGACCACCCTGCTTCTCTTAGTCTGTAAACTGGGCAAAAAAGTATTTGAGTGCGTCTAGCAGTCAACAATCTCTCACTAAGAGGTCCACCCAAAAGTAGCCTCTGAGAGCCTTTTTATAAGGCAGCAGAGGAGCACATTAATGCTCTCTTGTGGCAAGACCCTTAATATAATCAGACCACACCTATAATCATTTAAATTTTCATGCCACATTTTGCAGCTATCTGACATTTCTTTTTGAGTTCTTTATTTTTTGTCAGCAAGTGCAATCGTACTAGTATTCATATTTTCTGTGGTATAATAACAACATAATGTATGTAAATTAATGGATCAGATTAAATGCCAGTGCTTTTCCAGCACAGATACAGAGACGGTGTGAAAAAGAACTACTTAATACAAGTTCATAATTTTGGATACTAGGAAGACTTTTGGGGAAACACTTGCAAAACTGGCATTCTTAAAGTTAAATAGTTCTTAAAGTTGATAGTAAATTGCTAACATAAATCATCATTAGGAAATACACCCCTGATAATTATTAGGAAATTTACAGTTTCATAAATTCCATAATTTTATTTTATAAAAGTATTCATAAATGAGAGGCTCTAGTCCGAGCAAACCTGTTAAACTTTGGACCTTCTGGTCAAAAGACCATTTCCTTACCACTGGGATAAGCCAGCCATTCATGACTGGGGAATGAAGGACTTCACTTTGTCTTTGATTTGATCAACTAGAGGGTCACTTTCTCTTTTATTGGAGTCATTTGAGTCACTCTCCTACACACAGCTACAACACACACTCTGTATCAAGTGTAAAGTGCCTGCAGAGCATTGTGTACCCTCCCTAGCTCTGTGTGTGATAAATCCTCTCATAAACCCGGTGAACATTAAATCACAGCCACTCTTGCCCAGCAAGGGGGTGGGGGGTGGCTTCAGCCTGCTGCTTAAAGCCGCCATCAATCCTGCGACCCGAGGCTATTGACTTATCGTCATATTGCGACTGCATTATTTAGAGGCATTACGCAGCCATAAGTATTAATAAGCAGTGCAGGAGCCAAAGAACATAATTATCAGCAAGCCATAAGCCCCACATCACAACAATATAGTACATATATGTCCTATACTCCTCCTCTAAATGGTTAATGAAATAATAAAATGCATTTATAAACACCATAATATTGGCAAAGTCCAATCTAAAACTAAACAACAGACATAAATCCTTTTTCAAAAACAAATCCAAATGAGTATAACATTGAATGTAAAATAGTTTTAGACTTATGTGAGATGTTTTGTTTCACTAAGATCTTATTTATTTATTTTAGAAGGACTGTTTTCAAGGTTATAGTTCCTCTGCATGCTTAACTATGGAGAAATATAACATATATATAATTAAAACTATTATTAAAAACTAATAATAAAGTATATTTATTATTAAAAGCATTATAAGAAGTCTTGTTCAAACTTAAATGGAATATATCAATAATAATAATAATAATAGTAATCATTTGTAAAAAATAAATAAATAAATAAATTAAAAAAAACTTTTATGATAAAGAGTAAAAAATGTAGGCCACTACAGTTCAATCTAAAATCATTAAAAAAGTCTAAAGTTATATTTCCTTTTAAAACCATCAAAAATGGTTTTGATCCTAATAATCGGCTGGTCCGATTAAACGAGCATGTTTCAAGACGGGACGTGCTATGTAACATATTACAATTTTATTAAACCTTTATTGTGCGATTTACACGTATAGCGAACAAACAAGAACTACTGTTGCTTATGAACTTTGTTAATTGAAAAATAAATTTGCAAACAAGTTTTTCGAAACAATCTACAACACAATGTACAGTATAGGTACTCAGCATGCGAAGCATAATACTGTAAAAAACAAATTCTTACTAAATTCCAGTCAACGTTTGAAGAACTTATCCAGTGTGACTTGATGCGCTTTTGCAGTGGCTAAGTGGCGACTTGTGGCTTCTTTTTTTTTGTAGTAAATGGAAATATTAGACAAAGACCTTTAGGTGGCTATAGAGAAGTAGAGCAGTAGAAACTCGGGAGTTTTTAGGTAATGATGTCGAAGACAAAGAGTTTCTTCACGGATATTACATACTGTACAAGTTCTTTGGTCCGATTAAGCGGAATCTTGGTCCAAATAAGCGAATAGCATTACACGGATATAATAGGATTTGTTTCAGTACTTTAGGATTTGGTCCGAATAAGCGGCTGGTCCCATTAACCGGTGGTCCTGTTAACTGGAATCGACTGTATTTATATTTATTTTATTTATTTTTTTTGTTCATGTTGTAATTTATTCTATTTATTTACTTCTTTTTTCTCTCTACAGTCCACCATCCAGACACAGGTGGAATCTTTGCTATACACCTCTGTCTTTACCCGGACTATTTTCAGGTGCTTAGCAGAAGGACATTTGTTTTCAAGGTGCCCATTATGTGTCATTACATTACATGTTATTTGTATATTTCAGGAATTTTCAAAATACTGATGCTTTGAGTGATTTTTTTTTACACTTACATCCCCACAACACGATGACTAAACTCGTCAATTCAACAATTGATTGCAATTCCATACAGCTTTAATTTATCATATGAATCGTCACTGAAGATGCCAGGGCCACCCCTTCTGTATCGATCATTTTTTTTATCACTCTCACTGTCCCTTACAAAACTACTCTACATACAGTCTTTAAATAGCATGATGAATGGCACCTTTTCCAAAAACAAGACGGCACATATTTTTGCTGAACCATTTTAGTATTTTAACAATCATAGCAATCTGATCTGATGTATCACAACGTTTAGTATTTCTTTGATTTTGTAAAACCTATCTGAAAGTATAATTTGATTAAATCCGCTATGCACCTAATTTCCACCGTCAGGCTAAAGTTAGACAAACGACAGTATTCTTAAAATATTATGACTTAATTCCTGAAATACAAGTATATTCTCAAAATCTAAACTTTTTCTTTGTACTTTGTACCAAACTTTTTTCTCTGTACACATAGATTGAAGTAAGATTTCTGCCAACTCTTGCATGTGAACACAAATTGAGACTCACCTGAGCCTGTAGGGGCAACCTGTACGCCACAGGTAAGGTAAATAACGGGTGGAAGTTAAAAACAGGTGTGATATTAATTAAGCGTGTGTCTTTAATTGTTTGTTTATTTGTCGCTTTCAGCATCAGTGTCCATTTCAGCTGCACACACAATCTAAGCGCAAGGTTTAATCAGGACTAGTTATTTAACCATTATCCGTTTCCCACCTGCATGACCAAAGCTTTAGTTGTGGAACCACGTGGGCGCAGTGCGTGAAATAGAGGCGTTCTGGAGCATGTGTGCGTTCCAGCTTTGCAACGTGCATTAGGAATTCCAGCTTTAAACTTCACTTAATTTCACCTATCTCTTCCAGGAACAGCATCTCTAAAGAAATGTAGTAACCTTTTAAATAAGTGAAATACTTTGGTCTTTACAAAATTCAGCACATCCAGTCTGTGGTGAGCCGTTTTTTGGACGCTCCTCAAATGCAGACCTGTTTAAAACTGTTTGGATTTCTGTGATGAATCTTGTTAGTGGGTATTTTACACTGGACTTTTTGTATGTGTGAGATTTTTGGGCTTGGTTTATATTAATATAAAGCATGGACTGGTTTGGTATTTGGTATGTGGTATATATGTCTTTTTTCTATACAGAAATATGCTGCTGGTCGATCCACTCTATAAGTTTTCCCATTGAGTATTTGCGGGGCCATACGATTCACTCCCGGAGAAAACCCTGTTAACATTTCCCATTGTTATATAAAAGTGTGCAACACGGGAAAGACGAGTGGTTACATTGGTGCCTGAACAGGGACCCTTTAATCACAAACTGCCCAGTAGCTAAGTTATTGATTAAAGAGTTATAGGGCTTAAGGGCGGGGGGTGGGGGGGGGGTGCTATGTTATCAGCCTGTATAGTAAAACAAATGCATATCCATATCACCATTAAACAAAATAAATATCTAAGTGTGTTTTGGGGGTAAATATTTCACATGTGGTTTTTAGCCATTTAAGCTTCTGTAAGGAAGTTGAAATCAGTATTTCCCGTGTGACTTTGGCCATGGATGCATCTTTCAAAGAAGGTCAAGTTTTGGTTGAGTCACCACAGGACTTCACTGCTGAACAATTTATGACCTCACGGGAACATGTGGGTGGTCTTATTAAGACATTATGCCAACATTATCTTGAGTCAGACTATGAGAAAGAAAATGATGACTCCTCCTCTTTCTTCACCTTTGGAAGTCTGACCAGGGGAGACGACAGACCCGAGGGAATTGGGGAACTATCGGCTGGATCATAAGATGATAAGATGCAGGTGAAACAGCACAGTGAGGCAGAAGGTTGAGAGTGACCTTCTTAAGTGAGCATGATGGTCACCTTAATTAGGGTATGACGCAGAAGTCCTGTGGCTGGAGACCATGCACAATGGGGCATTATCACTAGGACAACTTATCAGTACATTTATATAGCAAATGGAGATATATTATCTTAAACATTAACAAATATAGCAATGTTATGCTTGTAATCAGGTATAATATTTGATACTCCACTAGAACGGCTGACTCTGAAAACAGAATGGCCACTGTTCCTTAAACAAGGACACATTCTTAAGTATTTTGGCAAGTCTTTGTCAGTGCTAAATTATAATATCCACTATAATAGTGCTTAAATTGCTTAGATGGCTCCCAGACTCCATTGGTGTTCCAAAAACATCTGAAAGCTATAAAGAAGTAGGTGTCTTTTGTAATTTGGTGCTGGTTTTCTCTGAGTATTGATTTCAGATGTAATTTTTCCACATCCATGGTGTACGTATAAAAAGGAACATCTCACTCATTATTGTTCTCTGCCTTGTCGATTCTCTTTGCTGGTCGTTATTAGACGAGTTGGAGGAGCTCTGGGGGAGCGTGCTGTGAAGAGCGCAGCTTGCAGAGCATTTGGAAGTGATGGCGTCGATGTTGTCTGAGTGAGATTGTAACTTCCAAACAGCTGTTTTGATCCCTGAAGTGATAAAGAACTAATCAGCGCAGCTATAAGCGCCGCTTTCACAATTAATTTAAAATTATAGCGCACTCTGGAAAACTTTGTAAGCTGCCATCATTTATCAAAGTTTTGAAGTACACGAATGAGATGTTAAACGTTGTTAGGCTGTGTAGATCAAAATTTTCCACTCCAAATATGATTTAGTTTGGATACTTGGGGCTCAGCTGTGGCAATGGCAAGTGTATTACGAGCCAAATTTGACCCAGCTGTTCCCAGCCGGAATGAAGGTTCATCACACCATCCAGGCTCTTCTCTGCATGTGGCCGACATGTAATTTACCAAAGGTAGCATTTGTGCAGGATTGCATTTTTGGCCAAATGTGGCAAAACAGATGTGGTTCTGGCTGTGTTCTGGCATCAAGGTTTGGTCATCGGTGTCATTCCATGGTGCTGTGTGCTGATAAAAGAAGCAGAACTGCTCCATCACTGATTTTGTGTGGGACTTATATGTGGACTGTGAAGGGAGTTTTAGAATTGCATCATGTCAAGTAAGCATATGCTGGCTAGTTACAAAGCTGAATCCTAAAAACAAAGTTGGACAGTAAGGAAAATGTGAGTTAGTGTTTATACATTTACCTGTCCTTTATTTTTTTCTTTGCAGACAGTAGCAACCTGAGATTTTGCCTGTTTTGTGTACTTTATTTCATTTGTTAATAAACATCCACTCATGAGACCAGCAGCACCTTCCAAAAAAGTTAACATACAGCATTTACCACTTTGTAATGTTGTCATGCCTTCACACAACATTTGAATAACATTTTGGCACCTAACATACCAACAGATTTAATGTTTTAGGTGTTCTGTTGTTTCCTTCTTTCTGCAAACACATCTTAAGATCTGCAACAATATTTAATATAAAAAAAGAGCTATCTTTTTCTTCCTCAAAACATCTGGAATAATGATTAATTTGACCACAATCCATGGATCCACTGTGTGATGATTCATCATAGATGACGAACATTAAAAAAATACATTTGTTGATAAACCTGTGGCCTTTTGCTATCTTTGTTTCTGAGACTCAGCCATCATTCCTTATTACCATACCTTTTGTTTATGTGTTGCAGACGTTTGGACATTTATTAACAGATCTAATGAAATCTACCAAACAAAACATTAAATATATTTGTATATAGTTTTCATAGCTCATGGTAACCTGCAAGAAAGCCGAAATGTGTAAATACACTATACATATCATTTTTTCTTGTTGAAAGTTGATACTAACTGCCTACCTTACAGAATCTTTTGTATGTCTAAATAACCCATAATGAAATATCTCCTTTGTGAGCAGTGGAAATACATAAGGCAAATGTCTGCACACATGCCCACTTGTTCAGTCATATAATTAACCAGCAGTGTAGTTCTAAGTGTAAGTGCTACAGAAGATTTACCATAAACAGAAAGTTCTTAGGATAGTAGAAGACATGGAGAATAGACAGTTCCAGAATCATTTGACTATACTGTCACAGAACATCTAATGTCTGCATGTTTGAGCAAATGCTTAGCCTGTAGGCATTCATCCAGAGTGAGATCTGATATGATGACATAACATCGGAGCAACAAGGCTTGGCTTTTAGCGCTGTGTGCAGTATGTTTATGTTCACATCTACAAACAAAAAACATCAACGGCACTGTCATTTTAGTGTGGGAGGTTTCATGGCTAAACTGGACCAGCCTGGTGGCCAATCTTCCTTAATTGCACATTGCACCAGTAAGAGCAGAGTGTGAAGATTCAATTAGCAGGGTAAGAGCATAGTTTTGCTTAAAATTTTGCAACGCACGCAACATTATGGGTGACATACCAAAGTTCAAAAGAGGACAAGTTGTTGGTGCACGTCTTGCTGGCGCATCTGTGACCAAAATAGCAAGTGTTTGTGATGTATCAAGAGCCACGGTATCCAGGGTAATGTCAGTATACCACCATGAAACAGCCAATCACAAAACAGAATGCTTCAGTGACCAATCAGCCAATCACAGTGCTCGAAATAAAGTTCAAAACTATCTGATAAGAAGACGAGGGGTGTAACGATACACTCTGTTCATGAGTCGATTTAATTTGATTCACAATATAACTCTGAAATATGAACAGTGAAAAACAATGGCCATTTGCTTCAATATGTTATAGAAATGATGACAAAATTGTAAACTTAAAATTGTAAAAAATGTTTTAAATAACAGAGTGAGAAATAACTTTTATCTGATGCTTTTTATTTTATTGTATTATTTTTATAATTTTATTTGTTTTTGTTGGGGGGTAGAGGTGGGTTGGGTGTTTTGGGGTTATCACCTTCAAAATAATTTCTGCTGTTGGCATCTTGGTGGTGTGTTTACCTTTGGCTGTGTTTTTGGCGATTATTATTATTATTATTATTATTATTATTATTATTATTGCCACCTAGCAAGACCATAACAACCACCTGGGACACCATAGAAACTGACTAGCAACACCATAGCAGCCGCCTAGCAGTGACATAGCAACCACTGGTTATATTATGGAGAGAGGATGCAAGGAATTCATTTTCCGCAGGATCGCAAAATTGCAGACAGCTGCAGCTAGCGCAGTTTAGAGATTTTGTGTCTACACTCAAGATTCTTCACCCCTCTATTTTTATATATATATATATATATATATATAGTTATGACTTTTTCATACAAACCATAGCTACCTCCCACAAAAAAAGAATTTCCAAAACTGCCCATAAGTAAGTCGTTTATTTCTCGCCTTGTTTTTGTTCACACAGACATGAGGAGAACATACAAACTCCATACACCGATGACTCACCTTCCTTGAAATTTGTTGATGGACTAACCGAAAATTTACACTAATTTTTGCACCCGGAATGCCCACTTTCGAGATCTAGGGTTATTTTTTTAATCAGCAGCTAAAATTGTTTTCTTTTTGACATGTAATTTTTACATTTACATTTATGGCACTGAGCAGAAACCCTTATCCAGAACGACTTACAATTCAAGCAATTGTGGGTTAAGGGCCTTCTCAGGGACCCAACTGTGGTGGCAGAGGTGGGATTCGAACCCTGGACCTTTACTGATCCATAGTCCAGTGCCTTAACCACTAGGCTACCACAGTCCCCATGGTGTTCACCTGAACAAAGCATGAAAAGTGAACACCAGGCTTTCTAAAGTGACATCAGAATCGTATTTTGCATCCTGCTCTGATTCTCTCAGTAGGCATTTGCTTTAGCTTTTTGTCCGCAAAGAAGGGACGAATAAAAAACTCAGCCATAATAAAATAAAAACTGAAGACCGCGTGAGTTCTGAGGAAGAAGGTCACCAGGATCCGCAGCAGTGGAATGTAAGAACAGAGAGAGAAATGTAATAACCCGAGGCCTGTTATTGCACATTTCGCCTGTGTTTGAGTTTGATTCGCTCGTATCTCTTCCTGCTGCTCCTATTAATGACTCATAAATTCCAGCAATTTAATGGAATTAATGTGATTCCCTGCCTGTGAGAGTGCAGATCCATGGGAACGGTCATAAATCTCACCCAAACTAATGTTACACTACAGTAAAATGATGAAGCTTTGAGTTTCATTAGTTCTCCTGGCAACCAACCAGCTTTTTTCTTCTTTTTCTTTTTTGGAATGAGAAGTCTCTCTGAAACGGTTCTTTGCCAGAAGCTAAATGGGAGCAGAAATTCATTAATGGCTCCAAAACCCTGGGTCGTAACGAGGCTGCGGTTTGATTAGTCTAAATTGATGATGCACTGTCACACCTCTTCCTGGCTCTGCTGAGGTCATCGTGATGGTTCCTGACGCAGCCTCGCTGCTCTGTGAATATAAAAGAGGTCTGATTATGACAAAGTTTGAAGGTTTTTATGACTCCATAATAATTGGGGGGGTGGGGGGGGGTACCAAATGAAGACTGGCTTATGTGATTTGTATGATTTCATCCAAGGAGGTGTGTTACGTTACTGTTAGGTTGCTTTATTTCATGATGAGTGATCGTATGATAACCTCTAATTCAAATTCTAATTTATTTATATAGCACTTTTTACAATAGAACATTGCCTAAAAGCAGCTTTGCAATCTTATATTAACTTAAAAGCCCAATCCCGAATCGAGCAAGCCTAGGGCCACAGTGGCAAGGCAAAACACTGAATATAGAAGGACGCAACCTTGGGAGGACCAAGACTCAAAACGGGACCCGACTTCCATGGGTGGCCTAGATGTTAACTGAATAATTACCTAAAAGTATATTAAAGTAATGGTAAAATTAACTAAATAATATAATTTAAATTAATCATTCAATTTAAATTAGTAATACAATTCAAAATAAATAACAAAATAGATTTTAAAATGAGACATTTCAACTCTAAGACATTTTGCCCAGTTGACCGACTTTGAGAGGGGGCATCACTGGACTACGAGAAGCAGAATGGCCGTTTTTTTTATCTGGGCCTTTCTGACCTAGCTGTTAGGAGGTGTTGGGAGCAGTGTTTTTATGGGGGCACACACATACAAGGTGAACAGGTTCTGGGCAGCCCAGGCAGACTTCCAGGAAAGAAGATCATCTACCTTCCAGTTACAGGGGCACCTTCACTGCACACCGCTGGCTGTTTGCAGGTTTTAGGGAAAATTGCATGTTTTCCTAGATGTTTTCCCGTTCTATATATATATATATATATAAGGTGAGAAAGTCTTTATAAGCTTTATACGTTCAGAGTTTTAGGAATGACTCCTCACATAGCAAGTGAACCAAGTGCCAATGATTGGGCATACTTCAAAAATGCTTCAAAAATGAGTCATCAGTATTTCTGTGATCTCTCATATATGTATTACATAAATGTTCTGTAAATATAGTGAGTAACAAGTACAGATGTTTCTTTTGAAATGCAGTAAGTAAAAAGTATTAAGTGCTTATGTACCACCTCCACACTTAGCTTTACAATTTGCTTGATTCCAACTCACAGTGAGCTTTAGGAAAACACAATAGGGGATTTAACTTAATTCAGATCTAACTCATGAGAGAGTTCCACATCTGAGCCTGGTTTCTCCCAGCATTTTTTTCCTATCTGCTGCTGCTGCTGCTGGTTATAGGTTATGCTGGTGTATGTTTTTTAAAAAGCACACTGAGAACCTTACAATTATAATGTCATCCCATCTTTGTAGAGTTTGGATGTTGTCCCCGTGTCCGTGCGAGTTTACCCCAGCTACATGCATTAGGTTAATCGGTGCTTCTAAATTGGCCCAGTATGAATGTCGTGACCAGCCAACGAGGCTGATTTTAAGTTAAATAAGTAATCAGATAAATACCTGCGAACCTGGTGAAAAGAAATTTTTTGCTTGTTGCAAATAGCAGGGGAAACAAATTCAGTTTGGTGAGGGTGCTGAACCATTTTGCTTTAAACCATGTTTGACCCTGAACCATTCACTGTGACAGTGTTTTTAAATACTGACTCGTCCTTAAGTAGCATGTGTGTATCACCTGGACGCTCTTAAAACCTCTCTGAAGGTGTCTCAGAAGGAGCAGGCATTAATGTAAAGACCACTCTTAGTTAAATATAATCAAAACAAATGCTTTCCACCTCATTCATCTCCTACGGAGTCCATTTGAGCAATTAAATTAAATTAAAAGCGTAGCCACACCACTGGAATGACCATCCTGCTACCAGAG
>JAVSBV010004614.1:0-12845 GCA_033117975.1 Parotocinclus spilosoma | reverse complement strand
AAGCATAATACTGTAAAAAACAAGTTCTTACTAAATTCCAGTCAACGTTTGAAGAACTTAACCAGTGTGATCTGACGTCATCCCTCCCTCCATGTGACTCCCTACATCACAAATTGCCAAATGCAGGAGAGTATGTAGTACTGTTCCCTGCTTACTGTTCCATAAACATGATTAAAACACTTACATTAAACTATAGTTGGGCAAAGTCATTAACATAAAGCTTAGGTATTTAATAACTCTAAGTAATAACTTAATAACCCATGTAATTTATTGGATTGAATGCATATTTATGTTTATTTATCTAAAGTTGTGCCATCCTAAAACTGGGAGTAGCTGTATATCGAATCATAGAATTTTGAGAATGCGAATCAACTCAAAATGCTGAAACCTTGGGTCGTTATTTGTCTACGTGTCCACTGATTGCAATGCCATACAGATTTAGTTTATCATAGGAATCATAGGAAGTGCAAAATACGACAACAGAGACCCCAGACTGTTGAGCACCTGAAGTAGTACATCAAGTAAAAATGGGAAAGAATTCCACCTACAAAGCTTGAACAATGTGTCCTCAGTTCCTAAACACATATTAACTGTTGTTAAAAGGAAAGATGATGTAATACAGTGGTAAAACTGCCCCTGTCCCAACTTCTTTGGAACGTGTTACAGGCATCAAATTCAAAATGAGAGAATATTTGCAAAAAACAATCAATTTTATTAACATTTTAACATTAAAATATTAACATTAAATATCTTGTTTTTGTACTGTATACTTAATTGAAAATAGGTTAAAAAAAAGATTTGCAAATCATCCTATTCTGTTTTTATTCAAGTTTTCCACAACGTCCCAACCCTCTTTGGTACATATATGGTACAACATTCTGGTATCTTTAAGGCCCAATGAATTTTCATTCTGTTCCCTTTCTGCATACTGCATACTACTTTTAGGCAAACGTAATATGCGAGTAGTATGTAGTATGCCATTTTGAATACAGCCTTGCATACTTTACTTGTATGAAACAATAATAAATGCTTAATGGTACCGGTCTACAGCCGTGGTCCTGGATCTGGCCATCTGTCTTCTGGGCAGGTTTCTTACAGATGGACGGCAAAGTGGAATTGCAGGGGCTGTCGTTCCAGCGACCTTCCTACAAACACACACACACACAAAAGAAATACTGAGTAGGTTCAAGTTACAAGCTCTGCTCTTTAAGCTTTGTCTATACGTTTTGCTTCATTCACACTTTATGTGGCCCCAAAGCAAAATTGTTATACGTCTCATTTCACTCAAGGCACATAGCAAAGCTGAGAGACTGAATGCACCTGGAAGTTTTAACTAGCCACATTTACTGCAGGGCTTCTGCCTAAAACAACAAATGACTCTCGGAAGGAGAGAATAATGATGAGTCATCTGTGGTGCAATTTGTCCGTCGTGTTAAAGCAACCAGCTGGTATTTCCGTGCACTCACTGGCACTAGTGCTCCCCACAGGAGCCCAAAAAGCAAGAATTTATTGAAACACTTAACATACTTTTTCAGTGGTTAGCATTGCCAGTTTGGCCTTCTTTTATTGCACTGGGCTGTAACTGGAAATGGGAATAATTTAAATGTAATGATTTAAAGCAGATCATTAGCAGTAAATCTAGGAATTATCCACAACAAATAGTAGCTTGCTTGAACAATACAACACAAATATAACACACGCAAGGATGAGCAAAAACATTACGATCATCTCGTCCACAGCGTTTTAGTACTTGTAAAATCTAAGGTTTCCCAGCAAACATTTCTCAGCGCTTCACACTAACGCCGATGCTCCGACTGTTGCCGCATTTCATGGTGGGCAGAATTTATCATGGTTATGTAGTCTTGTTGTTGTGCCACATTTTTCCAGTAAGCAGCATAAATAAATCCTGTGACTCAGCGTCCTTTCTGACATTTTGCAGAGACGAGATAGCTTTCATTGCCCTAACACATCAATGAGCTTTGGACACCAAACAACCTGTTGGATTGTGGATGGATTGCCTCTTCTCTGAACTCCATCGGTAGATACTCATTACAAGCTGACAGAGAGCACCCCATAAACCTCGCCATTTCCAGAGATTCTCACACCCAGCCATCCGACCATAATGTCTTTTGTTATGCCTTTTGAGCTTTCGTCTTTTCTTAGCAAAGGGAAATAAGTTGAATTGATGGTTACTGAATAAAAATGATAAGAAGAAATGGATGAGCAAAATAGTAGTCTTTAATCTGGCAACCCTAGTCTAATTTTCATACTTTTTCTGCAATCATGGTTTTGTCTGCTTGTAGTTTTTCAGTCGCACAAACTGCTCTTTTCAATTGACTTTGTTTCCTGTGTGCAAAGCTTTATTACGCTCTCACTGCAGTCTCGTTTATCAGGTAGTTTGCCCATAAACAATGAGCAACAGAGTAGCAGTTGTAGATTATTTTTGCTTGGGCACAATCAGGATTTCAGGTACATGAGGTGTACACACTATAAAAGTGATGTATTTGATGCCAGTACAGATCTGACGTTGAGTACTGGTAAATTTTTCTGCAGCTCTTAGGGAACTTTTGCTTTAGCACTGAGCTTACATTACCAATACATTATTTTATCAAAGTTTTTGTGTCAAGGACTTGGAAGAGAAATTCGGAGAACAAAAAATTGTCACCTTGTGTGTGTATATGGTTAGAATAACTCCAGCAGATGCAGTCACGAGGTACAGCACAGTGAATGTTTCGTTTGACGTGTGGAAAATGGGTCACAATGCAGATGACTGGCAAAAGGGATTGATTACATTTGCAGGTTTATTGAAACGTAAAGTCATACTGGTCTACCAGCAGTGGCACACACCCCAGTCTACAGGAAATTGTTGTCAGAACTGTGGCTGAAGGACAAAACTGTTTCAGTGTGTTTCAGTCACAGGATTGCACAGCATTTGTGCAAGTCCTTCTCATGCCGCCAAGGTTCTTCTTCACAAGACCTTAAGTTTGTGTCCTGTGGTATCTGGAACTAAACCTATTAGCAGCAGCTCATTTAAATCGCAAACTGGGATCTCTTTGGATCAGACTGGTTTGTCCAGCACATGCCACATCTTGGGAATTTGGTTCCTGGACCATTTCTGGAGAATTTATATTGGCAGCTTTATTGGAATGCAGGTTGAGCCTTGCGCAGTCCTAAGAAGTTTGATCGGTAATTGCCGTTTTGGAAAGGTATCAGCCAAGAAACCGCTTTTTTGGAAAAGGAACAGGGTGAAAAGGCCGAGATATGGCAAATCTCACAAAGACTTGTATAAAGATCAGTGGATAAGATTGACATATCCAAATTTTATATTGTTGACAAAATAGTCATTATCACTGCTAAAACAACAAATCCAAAGGTGGCCTAAGATCTGATTTATTGGTTAGGATGACTCGATCAGCCAGTTCATAGCTATTTAAACATACAATGTAAATAAGATTCGTATCTATACTCACATGACCCCACATGTTGACACAGTCCTCCTGAGTGTTCTGGAAATTGTTGGGCTCATATGCATGCCAGAATGTGAAGATAACCGGCGTACGGTCCGTCCACTCAAAATTCATCTGCATGGCCGTATCATGCAACCCGATCCACAGTTCTTCTACAGCTAACAGAGACATTTGATAAATGGGCTTAGAGACTTTAACAGAGTACCAAATGTCTGTTTGTCAGTGAGGGTTTGCGTACATTTCTTGATGTGTGTGATTATAAACTCTAACTCAGGAAGTGTGTGGATGCTGACTAGATGGGCATCCATCTTCTGACAGGTCTTCTCAGCCAAATTCCAGTCCATCTTGTCTGAGTTCAGTCTGTAGCAACCTGCCTGAAAGTTTTGCCAGCCTATATCACACTGGTAGCTTCCGTCATCCGTCCATGAATCTGAAATGCATTGGAAAATAGACACACACACACACACACACGCACACACACGCACACACACACACAAACCAATGAAAACATGGCGATGATTCAAATTTTGTGAAAGCTTTAGAATTTACCCTGTCTCAAAGCAGACACATACATACATATTCACACACATTTCTTTCTAGAGCCCTAGTCATATTTCAGCTCGTTGTAAAGAGGCAAAGGAGGGAAATGCAGAGTGGGAGGGAGAGAGAACAGGAGGAACCTGGAGGGAGGGAGCGAGACAGAAAGAGCTGATTGTATCATCTCAGCATGTCTTGGCATCACCTCTTCTACTGAAGCCAGTAGATGAGTATAGAGTGCAGGTGTTATTAAGGAGTGTAGGCTGGTTCGAGTGAGTGTGCTGGAGGTGTGCAACCAACATTTTAGTAAATTGAGATAAAATAATGCCCTTAAACAAAAACCCAACTGAAATGACTGAACAACAAATTCTACTTTGTTTGTTTGTTTTTCTTTTTACTTGTTCACACATGATTTTCCATCACCTTCAATCTGTTGAAGGCACTTATTGTCATTGTTTGTGTTGGTGCAGTCTAATGCAAAAGTTAAATCAAATAAATGTGTTGATTTTTCTGAATCCTAACTGAATGTAAATAAGCCAAGTGTGCGAATGAACAGCTTCAAACCTACATGAAAAGCTAAGAAATGTTAAGATCCATGCAACCCTGAATTGGGTTGGGCAGGTACAGAAAATGAATGAATCTCTTAAGATGATTTACTCATGTGTTTAGCAATTGATTAGAACGTCACAGATTTATTGGTCAATTAAAATTTGCAGAGATATTTAACTTTATGCCCTGCAGAGATTGTATAAAACACACTGCATTCAGAATGCACAAATAACCAGGTTAACAACTGCTCTTGCACTGCTAACTGTTGAAAATAAGTGATCAAAGTGAGCTGTATTAAAGCACTCACTAAACTTTTATTTTATATATGTCAGCAATCAAATATTTGACAACAATTGTTCTATAACAATATTATCTCTCATTTGGCTACACAGTTTTACTTTACAGAATCTGTTTTGACATCCAACTCATGTTGCTGTTTTATTTTAGCTACAAATGATGATGGTCAAGAATGCTACACCTGTTCTACAAAAACTTGGATTTTTTGGCACAAAATAGGCTGACTCCAGGGTCCTGAGTTCTGCTGAGTTCAGCAGTTATAGCAGGCCAGAAAAAGAAGAGGTAAGTCTTGCGAGTTATTGCATGCCCATTTCACCCCTCCTACATCATAGGCATCTCTGCCCCTGATAGCCCTGTTGGGCCTAGAACCTTTTTACAATCAATGCATATTTAAGCAAATATCAGACTTAAGTGTATGATGGAAAGGTCTGTACAAACTTTCTGCAGCGTAAAGTGAAAGTTATGATGGGTAAAAGAATGTTTTACATCCTTTAGCTAGTTGGATAGACCTTGCTTACCCTTCTAGTCAAATGATATGTAGGAACAGAAACCATTTAGGGGTACTACGTCAAAAGGAGCAGCATCTTCTGATAGGACACATTTTTAAAAATGCCATTTTGTGCATCTCTTAATTTTATGACGTATATATTTGCACCACTCAATCAATGTTGCTAGCATGAGAAGTCACACAACATTTGTGACTCAGTTTATTGGCTTCACGTATGCTGTAAGTGCAGTGACCTAAATACAGTGGAACCTCATCCTTTGCCGCTATCCTTTGCCCTAGTTATTGTACAATTTGGTTGTAGGCGCATCGTTGCCTTGTGTAGCTGTACAGAGCATTATAGAACTAGATAAGAACTAGATAAGACAGGATTACTGGACGCAACTCAATAAACTAAAGAAAATAAATTAAGTAGTGGAGTATCTGCCAAGGTGAGTATGGGTCTCCATCTGTTCCACGTACTTATATTTTGCTTGTCAAAGCTCACTGCTGTCTGGGTTGGAAACCTAAAGAGGGGACGACTCCAAGTGTTACACCACGCATTCATTGTTCATTTTGGATTTGTCTCTTGTTGAGTGAGCATCACCCTGCGCGTTCATTTCAAACATATTCATGCTTTTGTGCTTGTTTATTAAGTGTAAGAGCTAAATACAAGCAAGTGATTACTCTATAACTGTATTTGTATTTATTTCCGATTGTTTTTTGTATGTAAATCTATAGTTATTCTCTATGAAATGTATTTTTTGTTAATATTTCGAGTGTCTGGAATGGCTTAATTGGATTAACATAATTTCTTATGGGAAATAGGCTTCAGTTATCGTTCATTTTGGTTATAGTGAGGCACTTATGAACGTATTAATGATGAAAAACAAGGTGCTACTGTACGGCAACAATCAGGATCTGTGGTCGATACAATACCAATGTGCAAACCTCTTTAAAATAAATGAGGTCAATGCTAACCATATTCTGTCATTGTTAAAATACCTCCATGGTTCTTTGTGTTGCAAGCACATTTTTTGTTCCTATAAATGCTCTGTTTGTTTTTGTTTAGTGAAGAATCTAAGGCTGCGCTATCAAACATAATCTTCTCAGGGGGATGCACCAGGCAGGCAAAACTTTCAAAAAGCTCAGTGGCAGGTACATCAGCAGCAAACAGGTTCATGTACAGGGTGATTTAAAACTACTAAACACTGCTTTTCTGCATACAGTAAAAGCCTTGACTGTTTGGTTTGCTCCAGTGACTAAATGGTTTGTAATAAAAGAGTGAAACCCAATTTTGCTAGCAAACAGACACACTGGCATAAATTATTTTAGTAGTACATTGACCTGAATAGACAGCAAAACCAGCCATAGATGATTGAATTTATCAATTTAATTTAGCTAAAGGCAAGAGTGCTAGAAGGAAGCATACATATGTTTTATTTTCTCTTCAGATGATCAAAAGAGATTATATAATGTGCTTTCTGGTCTTTTTCTTGAAAAACAAGGACATATTAACTTACAATAATGATTTGAAATTAGGGAAATGTGATAAAGCGGCAGACAGCATAGCTGTTCAGTAGGCAGCACTGTCACCTCACGGCTAGAAGGTTCTGAGTTCAATCTCAGGTGGAGAGGTCGGGGTCCTTTCTGTGTGTCCTTCCCATGTCTGCATGGGTTCACTCCAGTTTCCTCCCACAGTCCAAAGACACATGTTAAGTTAACTGGTGTTTCTAAAGTGCCACTAGTGTGTGAGTGTCTGTATGTGTATGTAAGTATATGTGGCCAACAATGGATTTTCTAGGTTTGTTCCGGCCTTGCACCCTACACTGCTGACTAGGCACCGGCTCTCCCACAGCCCTGATTAGGATCAAATGGATAAGAAAGTGAATGAATCAATGCATTATATGGTAGCAGGATAGCATAGTGGTACCTTAGCATGGTCATCTCACAGCTGCAGCGCCCCACGATTTAATCCCAACCTCTGAATGCGCCTGTTTGTATGTCCTCTTTTGTGTCTGCATGGGTTTACTCCAGGTTCCTCCTTCTCACCCCACAGTTCACTACAGAGACAAGTGTGTTATGTGAATTGTCGTTTCACAAGTGTGTTATGTGAATTGTCGTTTCCTTTAGTGTGTGTGAGTGCGTGAGTGTATGTAGACTACTATGGATTGGCGCCCTGTCTCGCGCCCTTTGCCACCATGTAGGCACTTATGACCTGCACAAAATGGTCTGTATAGTTATTTAATTAGATAGCATAAGCTTATTTTTAGTATTCATCAAAATGTGTTCTTTTATGCAGGAATTTGGATAGTTGGTTTTATCGTTCAGCCTCACACAATTTATTTTAAAGTAAAGCTTAAAATTAAAATGAGTAGTGGCCCTTGACAAATGTTTATCACTTAGTTGGGCAGAACATAGCAAAAGTCCTAACAGTTTAATGTTTAAAATGTTTTTGACAGTCTTTAAAGTAACTGAAAAAGTTATTATTATAATTACCATTAGTATTACTAATGGTTGTAGTACTACCAATAGAAGTAGTTGTGCTGGAGGTTTTCTGAAGGTTTGCATCTATTGGCAAACATGCTTTCTTTTACATGAAAATAGACAAATTTGAGCAAAGTGGTCTTTGGAAAGAGCAAAAAGAGTTCATGGGAAACAAGAAAGAGCAGCACAGTAACACAAATAAACTAACCACACAATTAGGGCTAAGCATTCGGTTTCCTCTAAGTTAAACAAACAGAGAAATAGGCAGCAGGACAGACATACTAACTCAGTTCCTTTTCAGCAGAATTTACACCACATCTTAAATCTATTCACACCTATTTTGTCATACACCAAAACAACTGCAACTGCTTTTGTGTAGTGATACAAGAGCCCAAGCAGCAATCTATGTTTTCGTCTAGTCTGAACGTCTACTTAACACCCTTCAGCATCTTTGCATTCTTCCACAGGGAACATTGCATTAAAAAATCAACCAAAAAAATACAGTCTTCATGTTACACCACAGCGTTACACCAAGCAGCCATAAGATAACAACCACCTGCCTATAATATTTTAGCTCCCACTCATGTCACCAAGACTCTGTTCTGCTGGCATGGAATCCATAAGACCTGTAGCATGTAAGATGTCCTGTAGCATCTGTGTTAGCAGCAAATAGAAATATTATAAAACCTTCTAGTGTCATTACACTTGTGAACAATTATATTTAGTGCAACACCATCCAAGTAGAAATAAAAAACAGCAGTACTATACAAATTCGTTAGATTTATTTAAATTATATATTTACACAGGAACACTGCACTCAATTAGATAAAACATTCTTACCACTGCATAATAGGAATTGTGATTAAGTAAAATGTATAGGATGTACAAGATGACAGTCTAAACTGGATTATGAATGTATAAATCCTGTAAGTTGCTAGGTGGGGCCTCCATTGATTGGATTTGTTTTTCCAGCAAATCCCACAGATGCTCGGTAGGATTGAGATCTTGGGTATGCGAAGGTTAACACCATGAACTTTGTCACCATGTTCCCTAAACCATATGTGAACAATATTTGCAGTGAGGCAAGGCACATTAACCTGCTGAATGAGATCACTGCCATGAGGCAATACCATGGCCATGAAAGGGTGTATTTGGTCTGCTACATGTTTTACTCATGGGCTACAGAAGATGATTTGCACAAAGAGATAATAACACAGAAGTATTCAAGATATTAATAGATAGGTAGGGAGCAGTGAAAGCATATGCCATTTACTGTTGCCAGGATCTGTATGCTGAGAAACACGTATATTGATTTTTTAAGTCACGAAAATGCAAAGTACACAAGATCCTTAGTCAACTTAACACCAATAAAGCAAAGGGAGGGCACATTCTATTGTTTCAGCAGCTATATTGGCTTATTTTTTTGAATTGGAATTGAAACCAGATGTGCATGGAAGAAGATGTTTATTGAATTATTTGTTGAACAGTGGCGTGTATCATCATATCTTTATCACCATTTTAAAAAAGCAACAAGGCTTTACTGAATGCCTTATTCAAGCTTTGCACTTCTGATTCCTAAATAACAGCGAAACTTAGGAGTTGATATCCTAATGATGTAGGCTTATATACAGTTTGTTTCAGCTCATTGTAAAGAGGCAAAAGAGGGAAATGAAGAGTGGGAGGGAGACCGCAAGAAAGAATAGGAGAACTATCAGCATCAGTGGCCATCTTAACGATACACACAAGGTCACGTCCATACACAAGTTCATCTCAAGACTAGTGGTGAAATTGAGTTCCCTTGATTAGCACTTAGGAAATCAGAGCAAGTAAAGCAAAAACAGAGCGTGCAAAGATAGCAAACACAGGCGTTATCTCATTTATCAACTTTTGTTGCTTTGCAGTAGCTAGCTATATTAGTGCAATGGCACTGTTTATCAAACAATTGAAAACAGTCGATTTAAAAAATAGCAGCATAAATATATTAGTCATACTCATGTATTTAGCAAGGCTAAAATTGTATTTTGTGTCTCAATAAATATTACAATGCGGCTTGAACGTTTGAATCCTAAATTGAACCTCAAACATCATCATATTCAAATCCTTAAAGAAAGCAAAATAATCTAATATTACATATATGAGTGACAAAAGCATGAAAACTTTTGTATCAGAATCTGGTGTGATCGTTTGTGCAGCAACAGGTGCAGTTAAATGATTACGTTAACTGTTCATCAATCCTGCATATGGTCAAAGAAAAATTAGAGCCCATTTTATATGTTCAGAACAGCTTCAACTCTGAGATGCTGAGATTCATTTGCTTCAAGTATTTCCATTAAGATTTCTATTGGATAAAGGTCAGAATTTACTAGGCCATTTCGAAACGTTATTCTTATTTAATAATTCTGTGGTAGAACAACTTGTGTGCTTAGGGTCGTTGCCTTGCTGCATGACCCACAACCTTGTTTTTGGACAGCAAGAACACGTTGAATTCAGGGAGCAGGTCATAAAGTTTTAAAACTCAGTTAAACTCAACCAATGGATAATTCGTAATATTTAAACAGCAACATTCAAGTTCAGTCAATTGCATGCATTGTGGGCCAGGATAGAATCAAATCTTGACTTGCTTTTGCAGCAACAGGTCCATATCATGCTGACATATTGACTCATCAAATATCCAGCAGCTTGCTAGTCAAGTAGAAGTAGTAAGTGTAGGCTGGCATACAGCCATCACACACTATCTGGGAGTGGCCATCAGTGATTGGTAAAGCTGACTGTCATCACATGACCAACACAGTCACAAACAATGATGCTGCAGGTGAATGCTTTTACTCACTTCTAGTAGAGCCTAACAAAACATACAATCTAATCTCTCTGCACGAGTGCACACCCACATACACACACATACAATTGACAAAGAGTTATTATTACAAAAAATGAACTTTTCACTAAATAAATGTGCATAATGTAACAATAATGGCGATCAATAGAGGACAGATTGCATCATACACATATAATACAACACACACACCTACACACACACTTGACAAAAGATTTATTATTACAAAATAGGAACTTTGCACTAAATAAATACGCATAAAGTAACAATAATGGCAATCAATAGAGGACAGATTGCATAATACACATATAATACTTACTTACATAATAATTAATTACTTACATAATAATTAATGTAGCTTATTAATACTACACCAACACCTGCCCATAACTACAATCTTAACCTCAGTAACATAAAGCAAATCTTTTGAGCCTTTTGGTTTATTAAAAGACAGCTTCAGTTTCTGTAGAAAAATGTTTTCTCTGACAAATGTCCCCAAAAGTCTAAACATATCAGATTTCTATTCTTGAAGAAACATTAGGTCCCCACAACGTAAGCTGAATCTGACACCAAGTCACACACACACACACACACACACACACACACACACACACACACACACACACACACATGAACACATATGCAAGTGTTAGCCTTAGGAGGTAATTATTAAAAACTATTTGATTTATGCATTGCAACAAGAAAGAGCAGGGGACTTACATAATATAAATTCTAAACACGTATCCTCAGAAAACCCTAACCATTACCCCAGTAACCTCAAGCAAATGTTCTGGCTCTGCTGTATACATTTTTATTTCCTTGTTGGGATATTTAGTCCTCACAATTATGTATAAACTTGACCCATACGCCCTCCTCCTACCCCTCACACATACATACACACATTATCTTGATCTTGTTGTAAATGGGTGTTTATATGAAATCTGATGCCACTCTCTGTAGGTGTTGAGTGGAGTGAGTTATAAACAGAGTAGGGAGTGTTTTCCCGCCAACTCCTGGAGATCCTCCCTCAGCCACTGCTTTGCTCAAAGCATTATGAACACTGCCCCCTAACGCCAGTTTCGGCAGTCATACAGCATTGGCCAAACAACAAACAAGCCCAGACATGCCCTAAGCTAAATGTGTCTGTGTGGGCGGTGTGCAGAAGTGTGTTAGAGAGTGAGTTTGACATTGTGTGACATGGTGTGCTTGTGCATAAACAGAAAATCTGCTGTAGTTGTGATGTTTTGTTGTATATTTTGGTCAATTCTGGTTTTACATCTGCAATTTTTAATGTAAGCATTTTACATTTTATATTGTTGAAACAATTGCAATCCACCTACAATCTGGTTTATATGTAAAAAAAATAATTGTACATATATTTTTTAATTATTATTACATTATTATGTTGATTTAACTTATTTCCGTAATTCATTTTGGCTTGCGTATGTCCAGAGATAAAGTTAATTTTTCAACTGAGACTTCAATGATTGATGATGATTGTGATGTAAAAAATAGATACCCCAAATTACAGCATTTAAGGGTGACATGACAATCAGAACAAAACAACAGAGCCAAAGGTCTGGTGGGATGCAAAAGCTATGCTAAGCTATGCTTTTCTTAGATTTATCTTAGCATTAATAAATATGCTGCTGTGGGTCTCTGCAACAGTGACTAAGATACGCTCGGTGACACTTAGAAACGCCGACACCCTAAACTGACTAAACAAAATGACTTATGATGGCCAACTCCTGTATTCGTAGAGGGGTTACAGGTTGTGTTTGCCAACCAACATTGTGGACTTTTGGACTCTAATTTATACCTGGATATAACTACAGTCAAATCCAGTTAATTGGACCACCGGTTAATGGGACCAGCTGCTTATTCGGACCAAATCCTAAAGTAGCGAAACAAATCCTATTATATACCTGTAATTTTATTCGCTTATTTGGACCAAAATTCCGCTTAATTGGATCAAAGAACGTTAGAGCAAATAAGAACAAGAAAATTAAGCCACAAGTCGCCACCTAGCGGATGCAAAGCGGATCAGCGAGATATGGGAGGATTCCTGTGCTCTCCGGGAGAATTTATGCTTTTATCAAAAGTCAGGAAATCCGAAAAGTTGTGTTGACAAGAGCAAAACCAGCAGGAGGTGAACACGCCCACCACTTTTTTGATTTTGTTCAAGTGCAGT
>JAVSBV010004594.1:0-12845 GCA_033117975.1 Parotocinclus spilosoma | reverse complement strand
GAACTCGAGCTGCTGCATTCTGTACTAGTTGTAGTTTATTTAGAGATTTACTAGAACATCCAGTGAGTAAAGCGTTAGAGTAATCCAGTCTCGAGGTTATAAATGCATGAACTAGTTTCTCAGCATCTCAGCATCAAAAAGCACATATACTTTCAAAATATGGAAGCACCACAAGTGCTGATATCTTCCTGCTTACGTAATGTGCCCACACAGAGAAAGAAGACAAGAATGATTCAGAGCACGGGTCATAACAGGGGTCAAAACGGATCCTAAAAGCCAAGGTTTACGTATTTCTGCCACTTACAGATATGTAATATTAGCTTGCTTTGAAAAATTACTTTGCTATATATACTGCTAAAAAAAAGAGGGAACACTTAAACAACACAATGTAACTCCAAGTGTTTCCTTTATTTTTTGGGCAGTATACTTTGATATTTCTTTCCTTCCCTTTACCATTTTTCTACTCTGGTGTAGGTATGCTGGAGTGGGAGGTAACAATGTAGCTAAATTATATAATGACTGTTAAAGCAGAAAGTCTGCTTATTCCTCTGAGTAGTCCTACTGCACATTGTAGGCGGTCATGTTAATGTACCAGTACCCAGTAATTTAGTTTTTGAATACCTGCTGTACCTTTAAGATGACCACAGTAGTTGTATGTATCAGCAGTAGATAATTACACATTATAGCCTGTTGAGATGCCAAAATGACTTTTAGATATGGTATTAGTGTGGCGTTTGTCCCCTTTGCTACAACAGCCTTCACTCTTCTAGAATAAAAAAAGAATAAGTCACTGCTGTTTGACAATAGCTTACAATTGGTATTCCAGTAAATTCCAGTTAACGGACTTAAAGTCAGGCTCTGTGCAAGCCAGCCAAGTTCTTCATCAAAGTTGGCACTTTTTAAAAAATGTCTTTAGGAAAACTATAAATGTGAAAATATCATAATGAGAGTGATTGAAATAACCAGTATTACCCATTCTGCTAACACTGTTTGACTATGAAGATTCCACATCTTTATGCATCATATTACAAACCTGTTAGTCTTTGAACTATATTAGATGGTCATCTATGTCGACTGTTGTATATTAACTAATCTAATGGACTGGTTCATTTGTATACCATCTCAAACTACAGTATTATCTGTATCTTTAATGCTGTTTTTATTTCACAGGTTATTGAGCTTAGAAGACCTATGGACTCCAGGCTGGAACATGTGAATTTTGAAAGCCTCTTCAGCTGTTTGAGTATTAGACAAGTGGTATGTGTCTTCGCCTCACTGCTGCTAGAACGCAGGGTCATCTTCGTAGCTGATCAGCTCAGGTAAGGTTCATGGAGGAACTTATGACCTTTACACAATAAGTTCTTGAGTGAGATTCTATACAGTTCACAGACTGCAGGTGTGTTCAGGAGTAGGTTAGGCTGATTTGAAGACCTAAGCTCATTTAACTATTAAGTAAGGATGCACCGTTTTTTGTCTTTCTTTGAGTACACTACTTTCCTCCTACATTCCAAAGCCATGTTTATTAGATAATTGGTGATACTTGTGTTGTTCCCGTTTTGCAACCTGTGCCTCCAACTAGGCACCGGCTTTCTTATAACCCTGACTATGATCAGGCAGACAGGATTGTATGAATGAAGGCCAAATAATCTTTCTCTGCTAAACTGTTTTTTGTAATATACCAAATACTATAACGTATTAATTAGATTTTTGGTTTAGAATGATTGTTTTCACCCACAGTAGCGTTATTATTTTAATATTTTTTCTATTTGTCTAATTTGTTGTTTATGTGTGGGCAGTTTTCTATTAGGATTTCTAGAGTACTGTTAGTTTAATACCAACCATTGCATCAGTAGTGTGGTTTCAACTCTGCCATTAGCCAAGCGGCAGTATGTTCAAGTTCAATAGACCAGATCATTTACGTTGTTAGTTCCTCAGTGTCCACCTAAGACATTGGGCTAATTTCTAAACATCCTTTGAATGGAGAAGTGAGTCAAGACAGATCCTGGTAGTGGCATGGGTGGACAAATAAGAGTGCTGGAGTCCCTGGGGGCTCTGCTACCCGTCCTCCCCTTCCCAAAATGGACTTGGTCAGTCACGGAAACCAGGCTGTAGAGGTTGTTAGGAAGAAGGTTATTTGTGAAAGTCTAATCTCCACACATCAGTGGCTAGTTTAAACAAACAGCAGCAGGGGGGGCTGGGGTGGGCTGTGATTGTAAGGGGAAAGAATGTACTTCCTGTGTGTGTGTTTGTGTGTGTGTTTGTGTGTGTGTGTGTGTGTGTGTATGTTCCTATATGGGGTGTAATTGTTCCTACTAATCTTTGATCTCAGTATCACTGGGTGACTGCTGGATGTATTTGTCAAGTATAGATGTCTGTAAACACAGGACATATGTGAATAGAATTTATCTCGAATTAACATCAATTCTAGCAGTATGCTGTGGTGTGGAATGTACTGGAAAAACAAGCTGGGTTGTGTGTGTCATTCTTATTCACTTTTGCGTTTTAGTGGGCATTTTATTTGGAACAGTTGTATAGTACATCTGCTAATGCATGCATGAAATCATACAGATACGGGCCAGAAGTTTCGGGTTATGTCGATGTCAATAAACAGAATGAGGGAAAAATCAGTGATCTCAGTGATCTCTGAATGGCTGCCAAGCAGGTTGGTTGGTTTGAGTAATTCTATAATTCTGTATGTCCTAAGAATTTCACACACAGTCTATAGAGTTAGAGACCAAGAATAGTGGAATAAAGTAAAGACATCCAGTGAGCACCAGTTCAAGAAACGTTCTGTTAGTAAGAGAAGCCAACTAAATGAACTCACTAAATTGAACTGATAGAAACATTCTCATATACCCACTTTAGAGTTGTGATAAGCAGAAAAACATATCAGAATATACAAAAGTCAATAACTGAGGCCACAATGGGCACTGGCTCCTTGCAAAACAGCCAAGGCTAATACGTTTTTAATTCTTCTGAGGTACAGGGTTGGTTGAGTCAGAATTTGGTGGAGTCAGCATGAATCCATCAACCCAACCAGCCTTGTGTCAACAGTACAGGCTGGTGGAGGTGGTGTATAATGGTATGAGGAATGTTTTCTTAGCATAGTTAAGCCCATTAATACCAATCAATCATTGCTAGAATACCACTCACAATTTAAGTATTGCACATCCCACATCTTACTCATCTATTAATGGCTATGTCCAAAATGTTATTGCAAAATGCCACAGAGCAAAAGTCTAAAACTCTGATTGGTTTCATTAGCATGACAAAGAGCTCATTGTTCTTTAGTGGCCTGTTGGTCACTGGATCTGAGCATTTTGGTCACTGGAACACAACACAGTTGGAGGTAGTAGAATGGGAGATTCACAGTGTGAAAGCCTACCTCAAAAATCTGCATAAATTCAGAGATGTTATCATGTCAGCATAGATCAAATTCTCTTAAACTCTTTTTCATTGCAGAACTATGAACTATTTAAGCTTTTTCCCTGCAGAGGTTGTGTTGACATTTTTGGTTTTGGAAAGTTATCAAAACACGGTTTCATCAGGTGTGCCCAAACATTTGCTTAAGATTGTAGCTGGATCCTCTCATGGGAAAGACAACCACAATCCTGTCGCAGGATTCCTTGCCTAGCACATAAAGTATGCTTCCATGGCTTGTAATGTATATTTACTGCTTATGATTTGACAGAAAGAAATCTCATTCCATGTCTGGAAACGAATGTTCAGAGCTTTTCTAGCCCTCTTTTAACTCCTTCCATGCTAAGTCACTTTTAGTTCTTTCCATGGCTTTAAGTATGTTGACAATTTTATTAAACAAAGCTGTTTCTTGTGGCACTCAGGACTACTGCTGAGAAATCCTCAGGATTTTAACTTTTACATTTAGGAGCACAAAAACAAGTGAAGCTTAGCCAAGCAAATGAGTCAGCTCATACACAGGGAAGTGCATCTTGCACACTTCATATAGTAAGTTGTATCATATAGTAAGTTTTATTATATAGTAAGTTGTATCATATATTCAGTTGTATCATATATTAAGTTGATCAGCTAGAATGGCAGGCAAACCTTATTGTTACCAGATTTTTTTGAATAAACTGCTCCTGTTTTTTTGCTTTCTATGCTTCATACTTGTTCCTTTTAGTATTGGTAATTTGATGGCAGGAAAGGGTTAACCACTCGAGTGTTGGCTGGGTCTGATCTTCCTGTGCTGTCTAAATTACTTTCCCTGGCTCGGGTTCATCATCAGGGGCAGACCGCGGGTGTAGATGGCTGTGTTTCCCTTACATATTTTGTGCTCAGTTAAGAATTAGAGCATAACATGGGAGTTTTGCATTACACTTTGGATAGACAAAACATGCTGCAAAAACCCACATAAACACTGGATTAACTACTAGAGGACAATAAAGCAAGTATTTCAGTTAGTGTTATCTAACTAATGTAATGTAAAACCAAGACTTGATAAAAACAAAATTGACATTTAAATAACATTTAATCAAAAGTGACTGTATTTATCACATTATAGTATATATTATATATGTATAGTTAAATTATATATGTATGATTGTAGTATAAAGGTATTGCTTGTTTTCTCTGTCACCCATTATGAGCACCCATCCTATCATGACCTCACCAAACCTTCCATTGTTATTCAGTGTTCTTCTCATGTAGGACTCCTGAACATTAGACAATGTAAAAAGAGGTCTTTAGTTGCTTAGAAGTTAACTTGTGTTCCTTTATGCATACTACTACAAACCTTGCTATTGGTGTGATCTTTGTTGGTTGACTGACTAACAGTGGTTTTGAAATGACTCAGTTTGTACACAATATGTCTGACTGTCAATGTGTGGACTGCAAAATCTTTAAAGATGGACTTGTACTCTTTTCCAGTCTGATGTGCATAACTCTTTTTTTTGAGAGCCCAAAATGATGCGCTTACAGGAACATGCTTTTGGAGATCAGACTTTGATAAATGACTAATCCTAAAGGTTCACATACTTTTGCCACTCACAGATGCGTAATATTGGATAATTTTGGGCCAATTATAGGCTAATATGTTGATTAACTGGGTTATTTTTGTCTGCTTTTAGAACTATTGTGATAATCTGATAATGATGTAGGTCATATTTATACAGAAATCTAGAAGTCTACCAAATGACCTTTCTTACTTTAGAACATGCTGCACAACATTAGGTACTGCCTTGTAAGATTAAGAGTAGTTTGTGTCCTGCAGCACTGTGTGGTAGAGCATGTGAAAACATGTGCATAATAGGCAAGATACAACTGGACTCAGAAGCTTTTTAGCCAGAAGCCTACCGTCTGAAAATCTCATTACTTTTGAGGAAAGAAAACAGTGTCTTGAACTTTCCCAGATTCAGATTCTGTTCTCCAAGTTAGTACCTTATGGGCATTATATTTAAGAACGGTGTTTGGAATTTTACATTTGCTTTGTTATTTTGTACCTTACACATGCCTGAGTAATGATTGTATAATTAAAATACAAAATTGATTTGTTATGACATATAACACTGAGATGAAGCTATATAAAGCAACATTTTGTCTCTGTGACACCTAATATCTTTGTATTGATTTATTTAACTTTGCACACATGCACAAACATATTCAAGTAGTTTATAGATTTAAACTCTCCCCTAACATTATTTTGAACTCAAAAGAAAAAAATATCATTTTCATAATCAGACACACTACCTTAGTAATAGACAACCCCCATATTTTCTTCACAGGTACAATGTATTCAGAAAGGTCTTGTGCTAAAAAAATCATCATTCTGCATTCAAAACATCAAATCAGTCAAAAGAGTTCAATTGATTCGGTTGATTGTACTTGATTTTGAAAGACACACATCTGTCTATATAATCTCTCATAGCTAGCAAGTAATTCATATCAGAGTAAAATTCACTCCATGGGGATGAAATAACTGCCTGTAGAGCTTAGAGACAGGATTGTGTAGAAGCACATATTTGGAGAAGACATTTCTGCTGCACTAAAAGTTCATAACTTTTGAATGGAAAGAATATGGAACAACCAGGACCTTTCCTAGAGCTGACCACCTCACCAAACAAAGTAAGCAGGGGTAAGAGAGGTGACCAAGAGCCCAATGATCACTGAGCTCCAAAAAGTCTTTGGTGCCTTTTTTTGCAAACTCCAGGCAGGCTTTTATGTGTCTTTCATCGAGGAGTAGCCATCTTTAGATCTGTGCCTCCACACAGTCCTGTCTCTAAACTTTACAGGCACATCTTTTTTCCTCATTGTTTGGCTGTTTGTGTGTTTTCCATATCATGTCTAATCAACTGATTTTACCAGAGGTGGACTCCAGACAAAGTTGTAGAAACATCTCATAAATAATGAAGAGAAATGAAACGTGCCAGAGCTACAGTTCAAGTGTCATAAGAAAGAGTCTGAATTCTTATGTCCATGAGAGATTTACATTTTTCCTTATAAATAAACATCCACATTGTGTTTTCACTTTGTCAGTATGGGGTATTGAGTACAGATTGCCGGAGGAAAACTTTTTAGGTTTTAGCATAAGGCCAAATAACAAAATGTGAAAAAGTGAAAGGGTCTGAAGACTTATATATTATGATGAATATATTGTATATGCATTACTGCGACTGTTAGTTGACAGTCTAGGCATAAGCTAGTACATTCTCTCTATCTTGCCTATGGCTAGGATTTAAAATCTCTCCACTTCTTGTTCTAACATGCAGCAGTAAATCTTTCAGTCTTTTAATTGACTGTTCTGATTTTACATTTTTTGTTTGTTTTTATGTTAATATAAAGTAGGTGATTTGTACTTAATATATTTATTGTAATAAAAAATATTGTACTGTCAAAATATGCACCTCATGTAGTTTGTCTAGAATGGTGTTTACAAAGAAGAGTTTGAGATTGAGCAGTTGTGGGTCTGCTAGTTTATTTTTGTTCTTTCTGTATATTAGGATTTGTTAGATGTTGAAGACAGATGGAGACACTGTCAACAACTTGCATGTTATTTGTGTGTGTTTATTTGTGTTCACCCCAGATGTGAAATCTCACAATTCCCTTCTACATTTTAAAAGGTTTAGTACTAATAACTTATGCAGGATGAACAGATCCCTTCTGCAAATATTTATTTACTTTATCTTATCATTCTGAACCTTTAAGAAGTTACAGATGGTTTAATCTGTAATTGGGAATGGGGATTGTAACCCAAAAATGTCCAAGCTGATGTAACCCAGTAACTCCCTTATAGAGCTTGGGAATGATCTGTTTTTCGCTTTTATTCACTTTTGTTTTAAACAAAGCACAATTTGTGACAGACATGTTTCATAGTGTTCCTGATAATAGATATTTTGGACTTTAGTTAACCCAGGAAATATGCCATAGTGCAAAATAGGAATATAGTCCTTTATTTAGGTTTAATGCTTAGCTGTTTACCACAGTAGCCATTAGTTAATCTGTACTAGCACAGTGTTTAATGAGATTGTCTACGGTTATTTTCTGGCATTGGGTATCACAGCTTGGACTGGACTCACCATGATGTATTTCCACAGCTGTCTCCATAAATGGATTTGCAACAGAGGTCTTTGTGGCTAAGTTACAAATGTGTGGGTCACAGAACCGGGTGACAGAAATCATGTGGATGGGCAGTGTACTAAGTGTGTGTTTGTGTGTGTTTTGCAGTGCTTTATCCAGCTGTGTTCATGCGGTGGTGGCCCTACTCTACCCCTTCTCCTGGCAACACACCTTCATCCCTGTGCTTCCCTCCTCTATGGTGGACATTGTCTGTTGCCCCACACCATTTCTTGTGGGTATCCTAACTAGCTCATTGCCTAAACTTAAGGAGCTGCCAGTGGAGGAGGTAATGCTTATTCTTCTCAGTGTCATTTCCATCTCCCAACAGCACAGCCACGGTCCCCTCATTAGTATGAATCAGTTGCTGAAATATATGCAAATATACAACCGTAAATATACGCTATCGTTCACTATGGCTGTTTTGTGACCTTTGATATTTCCATACAGAGATTTGGATATTTATTGTTTGTTTTTGTTTTGTTTGTTTAGATTATTGATTTTTAAGAAACAATGGCTATTTACTACAGCCACAAGGTTGATTCAAAATCACATACATATTCACATCATGCAAATTTTTACTGTATGCCCTTGGAGCCTTGTCCACACTGACTGCTAAGATTTTCAGGCAACTACTGTTCAATAATATGGAAACAAGATTAGAGAGGAACTCCAAGCATTATCAAAGCTCTGCACATAATGCCCAAATGCATAAGCAAACAGTGGGGTGGACAGGCTTTTTATGGAGCACTGTGTTCACTATTAGGATGTTGCAGCATCTAAATCATGTCTGAGTCATGGTTTCTTTTGCATATGTAAACTTGTCAATCAAACTCGGACACCTCGCAACATAACCAAAAATGAACCAAACTGAGAGTTTCCCGAGAAGGTAATTTGTGCTGTATGAAAACAAAACCACTTTTTTCCCACCTACAAAGAAAAAAAATATTTTATTGTAGGTACACTTCAGCTTTATGAGACAAAATCTAAAACAAAATGACACTGTATGATTTTTTTAAATGATATTAATATTTGGTACCCAAGACTTTGTTTGCAATTACATAGGTCAGACGTTCTTGTAGTTCTTGACCAAGTTTGCGCACACTGCAGCACGGATTTTGGCCCACTCCCCCATACAGATCTTCTCCGGATCTTTCAGGTTTGGGACTGTCACTGGGCAACATTGAGTTTCAGCTCCCTCCAAAGATTTCATGTTGGGTTCAGGTTTGGAGGCAGGTTTGACCACTTCAGGACCTTAAAATGCTTCTTATGGAGCCACTCCTTAGTTGCCCAGGCTGTGTATTTCAGGTCTTTATTATGCTAGAGGAGACAGACATGACCCATCTTTAATGTTCTTACTGAGAGAAGGAGGTTGAATCCTCCTTTCAATATGGTGCAGTCGTCCTGTGCCCTTTGCAGAAAAGCACCCCCATGCTTCATGGTTGGGACGGTGTTCTTTGTACGCATCCTTCTCCTTGCTCCAAACACAGCAAGTGGAGTTCAAATCAAAAAGGTCTATTTTGGTCTTATTTGACCACACGACCCTCTCCCATGCCTCATCCGGACCATCCATTTGGTCATTGGAGAACTTTAAACAGGCCTGATCATTTTCTGGTGTGAGCAGGAGGACCTTGCGTGTCATGCAGGATTTTAATCCAGGAGAGCGTAGTGCATTACTAATGGTCATCTTTGAGACTGTGGCTCCAGCTCTCTTCAGGTCATAGACCAGGTCTTCCCGTGTAGTTCTGGGATGATTCCTGATTTTTTCTTTTATTTTTACCCTACAAAATGAGATCTTGCATGGAGCCCCAGACTGACGAAGATTGACAGTCATCATGTGTTTCTTCCATGTTCTAATAATCGGCCAACAGTTGTTTCCTTCTCACCAAGCTGCTTGCCTGTTGTCCTGTAGCCCACCCCAGCCTCGCACAGGTTTACAGTTTTGTATAATGTAATCTAATCTAATCTAATCTAATCTAATCTAATCTAATCTAATCTAATCTAATCTAAAGCACGAATGTAAATCACACCAGTGTTTATTTTAGTCTAACCAAACGTGCCTGAACACACCCTAAACGAATTGAGATAACATGAACTATATGTGCAAACACCTTTAGCCTTGTTGTTTATTAGTTATCTGTCTTGCATAAGGCGTGTGCCTTCAGATCAAGACACAGGCTATTATGTGTTCAGAATGTTATAATACATGTGCAGGTATGTTCACACAAACACACCCACATGTAATACCAGTCAAATGTCTGAATGGGCATGATCTAACATGTGCTTTTGTTTAACCTAGAAAATAATCTGACAGTTTTTACCTAAGTAAAGCCTAACTAAGCATTAATGCTATGATGTTTTTATCATCATAATATTTATTTTCCTAAGGGCTGTTCACCCCAGAAGTGTTGCTAACAATGTTTTTTGTTGTCTGCATAGGTTTGTCAAATCAGTTACACTCCAAAACCTTTTCCACAGTGCTTTATTTGTCTGTCAGTAGTCACTAGTCTGTCATGTGTGTTTAATTAAAATATATTAAAAAAAATAATTACTGTTGCTTCTTCCCCAATTCTTGTTTCCTTAATGCAGTAGAAGGTCAATTGCCTTATGCATATACACCAACAAGTCAAACATTAAGGAAGCTTGATCCATAAGAATGTTTAGGTAAATGGCAGGTGTGAAACTGACATCACCATGGATGCCCAGATATTGGCAGGAATTCCCAGCCAAACATTGCCCAGAGCATCACACTTATTTCTCTGACTTGACTTTTTTAGTGCATCTCCAGGTAAACACGTAATCAGACTTCTTTGATATAAAATAAAATAAGCTGATTAAATCAGTACCACAAATTTGATTATATTGCTCATTGCAGTGCCGTTCTGCCCCCAGTAAATGCATTATATGCACTTTCAGTAGTGGACAGGGACAGCGGTTAGCACCCTGACCAGTCTGACATACTGCCCATTAAAATGCCTGATTAAAATATCTGTGACCTCTGTCACTGTAGCTCTACTGTTGGTTTTGACTTACTTAGTGCTGACAGAAGACACACCACAAGCCTTGCTGAACTGAATGCTTACATCTAGAGATACACGAATTGATCAACTGCTGACTGGAATCAGCTGTTTTTTACCATGGTGGCCCATAAATGGTGACCGGCTGTTCAGTGTCATATTTAACCGATTTACACTTGCGCAATGTACAGCGATGACAGTGGCACAAACACAGCGAGGCATACACAACACTGCTTTTACTGACGTTCATTTAGAATTCAGTTCATGTGGATACAGACCTTTTAAACACCAAGAGTATACAAATCAGCCACTTACAGGTTTGTTTATGAGACCACTGCTGACACTGATGTTGATGCTGAGGAAGTGTAATGCTACTCTATAGTCTATTCTATAGTTTCTCCCTTGGCCAATATATTGTAATACTAGTGAGATATTTGGGATCTATTTCAGACCCAACTTCATTGTGGAAGTAGGCTACTTCACAGTGTGCTGTTTGCTGTGCCAGTGAGACATTTATATAATTTAAATCATCATCCTCCAGTATATGCAGAATTTGCTATCAAAGCTAACCAAGCGGTTAAAGCAAAAGGTAGCAAGGTCACAGAGCAAGATGCAAGCCAGCAGCACCTGCTATCTTTCTTTAGCAATAAAAAGGTTTCCAAAATTTCTAGAAAGACAAAAATATGAATCAGCCAAAATTTGAATTGAGTGATCATATTTTAAAAATATATATCGGCAATCAGAACCGGCCAAGAAAATTACAACTGGTGCATCTCTACTCAGATCCAACCTTCTGGCCATAACAATGTGTATCTTGTCAGAACGTTCTCAGAATGGTTTCACGCATGTTTTTATGCTTGCCCATTTCTATTTCCTGCTTGTTACCCAAACAAAAAACACATAAAAGATCAAAGATTCCTAAACTTTATGTATTACAACTTTCGATAAGATAACCATTACTTGTATATTCTGGTAGGACTGGTCCTTGGCATGCATAAGAGCAGAGATTAAATATATTTTACTTTTTCAGTTCTTGTGGCCTAGCCCAATTCCCATAGCAAATGTGTGCCCTTTGATTTAAATTGGATGGATATTTTCTGTGTAATAACTATTTTATTCTTCTAATTTCTTCATTTCAGGCTTTGATGGTTCATCTAGGAACAGATCGTTTCATTCGACAGGTGTGTTTATGAAAAAATACTCCTCACTATTTGCAGTAATACAAAACACCTGCCTTTATAGAAGAACAAGCTTGTGTACAATGCTTAGGAATTAATCAGTGAAAGCTTGTGGATGTCAGGATTATCAGAGTTCAGTCTGTTGTAGTGTTTAAGAGCCATTAAAATGCAGCGTGGATCTTGTCACATTTATTGTTGTTAAGAAATTACACAGAAAAATGTTGCTAATAAATGTTATTTGCTGCAATTGCACAGCTGGACGATGAAGCCTCCCTACTGCCACGCAAACTGCAGGCTGCCCTGGAGCAGGCCCTGGAGCAGAGGAACGATATCATCAGTCAGGACTCTGACAGCGAATCAGATGATGGTAAATAGATTTCAGCCATTAAAAAAAAGTATGTACTTGGGTGTAAATTTAACAAAATGCGGGCTAGACCATCGTATTAATGCAAAACCCCTGGGCCCCAATAGAAAAGCAGTCATGAAAGCAATGCAGAAGCAATAACAATAGTGCTTCACTTTCTTTATCTGCATATTCCAAGTCAGGGTTACAGAATGACAAGCATGGCATGTACACACACACACACTCACTTTATCATACCTCCTTGTTTCTAACCCCATTGTCCATTTTACTTTTCCACTTACCATATAAAAGCACTTTGTAGTTCTACAATTACAGACTTCTCTACATTTGTTAGTAAATAGCCTTTGTTAGTCCTCTTTACTCTGTTCTCTTACGGTCACGACCCTCACGGGGCACAACAAATATCATTAGTGGCATGGTGGCTCAGTGGGTAGCACTGCCGCCTCACAGCAAGAAGGTCCTGGGTTCAATCCCAGAGTGAAGTGTCCGGGGTCCTTTCTGTGTGAATACTGCATGTCTTCACTGTGAGGGTATAAGTGTACTCCAGTTTCCTCCCACAGTCCAAAACAATGTGTTCTAGGCTAATAGATAACTTTAAATTGGCTTTTTTAGCATATATATACACAAAGCTGATTCCAAGAAAGTTGGGACACTAAACAAATTGTGAATAAAAACTGAATGCAATGATGTGGAGATGGCAAATGTCAATATTTTATT
>JAVSBV010004573.1:0-12845 GCA_033117975.1 Parotocinclus spilosoma | reverse complement strand
TACAGTCTTACAATCCAAGCAATGGTAGGTTAAGGGCCTTGCTCAAGGACCCAACTGTGGCAGCTTGGCAGAGGTGGGATTTGAACCCTGGACCTTTTGGTCCAGAGTCCAGTCTCTTAACTGCTAGGCTACCACAGTCCCATATAACATGCACAATGCCCATTTTGTTATGAAAAAGTTACTGCGTGGAATATAACCAATATTAACTTTTTTTTTAAGTTTTAGGTTTATCGATATAATTTTACTGAATCCAGTATAGTGGTTAAAATTTGCCAAATAACTGTTTTTCAGCTTTGTTTTTAAATGAGCTGCAGTCTTTTTTGCCATTTCTGTTTTGGCTGCATTATCAGTAATAGCCACATAGAAAAATCAGGACGTTGTAGAATGGGAGGAAGGCAGTGTCGGCATAAACTGTGGCTGTAATTTGGGTTTTGTTAAGTGCTGAATTTTGCAGTGTGTGGAAGCATTCTTTGCCAGTTTGGGCCAGATTGTTGGCTGATTGATGTCTGAAAGGAAAGTTTGTTTGGTGACTGCTTTAATATTCTGATTAACTATATTTTTTAAAATCTGATATACTGGGAGCATACATTTATGTAAAGAGGTATGTAACTCTAATCATTTCTGAATATACAATAAACTAATCAGATTGTTTCATACATTTAATCAATCATCAGCCCTGAAACCGTAACAAAAATGATCAATTATAGTACAATTATTAAAGTTTAATTGGCATAAAAACCTGTATCGACTTCTAAGTGTATCTGTTAAGCTTTGTGATCATGAAAGCTGAACAATGGATTAGAAACCATGACTTGGAAATACCTGCACTCAGTGATGTCTTAACTAAATCACATGATTGGTAGGAAATGAAGTGTAGAGAATAAAGTTGGCTCTGGGACAACTCAATTTTTGTAATTCTCACATGATTTATGGAAAATGTATATTTATGGAATATGTTCTTTCAAACATTTGACCAATGCCATATTAAAAACTAAAACATCATGTTGCCTTGGTAAAGATAGATTAAATAGGTATGAAAACATATTAAATTAAATTGAGATTATTTTCATGAATTTAATGAAAACCCTTATCAACTCCTTTGTAGGTACCTAAATGGCACCAGAATACGAGGTTGATTATAGAAACCTTGTTTCCATTTACAACTGGTTCCTAAAGAAGAAAAAATTAAAGAAGAATATTTAGATTGCACGTATCAATTCCTCAAATATAGCATTAGTGCTATGACTTAGTGAAGACATTAGAAGAAGTAAAATGTCTGTATATTTGGATTTTCTGTAAATGAGACTACACATCCAACATGGCAAAACATCTAAGGTACCAGCATCATACTGAGCTTCAGCAGTGGATGACCTAATGCTTTCTCGAAGCCTGAGGGTCACATTAGAGAGCTTCACATACAGTACTAGCACATCCAATACAGTCAGCCTATGATGTACATTTTTTGTTCGCAGTGAAGTAAACGGTAATCAATGAGAAAATTAAAGAGTGTCTGATAGCCGTGATAGCGGTTGTACTAAATTGCATATGTCTTTTCTCAGTTATCGATTTACTGCCATTTAGAGGGGCAAAGTTTTTCAAATGTCTTTTTATTTCCATGCAGTAGATGTATGAATTAACTTTTATTTTTTTCTGTCAATATTTACATTTCTATCTATCCATCCATCCATCCATCCATCCATTATTTTCCATTTAATCCACATGGGGTCGCGGGCCAGCCGGTATCCACCCGGCAACTCTGGGCACAAGGGCAGGAACAACCCTAGACGAGGTGCCAATCCATCGAAGGGCACACACAAACACACACAGTCACACACTAAGGGGCACTTTAGAGACACCAATTAACCTAACACGGATATATTTACACTGTGGGGAAACTAGAAAACCTAGAGTAAACCCACACATAAACAGGGAGAACATACAGACTCGACACAGAAAGGACCTATTCCACTCCACCCTGGGATTGAACCTGGGACCTTCTTGCTTTGAGGCAGTTATGCTACCTACAGAGCCACTGTGCTGCCCTATTCACATTAAACAGTATCGTTCTTATACAGTTATGTGCTGGTTACCATCCGATCAACGTTCGTTGATTTAAAAATGATTATGCATTATAAAAGGAAATCTTCACCTCGACAATTAATCTATTCTGCGCATACATGAGCAGTTCAATAGCCAAAAGGGGGTCATGTGCAGGAGCGCTTGCTTGCTCTTTAGCTCGCGCTTGAAGCAGAAAGTTGACATTGGGTGCCTATATATTCTCTCACACTTATAACCCTATAAACTAGTTCATGTTTCATCGTTCAGTGATACAGGTTTCCTCTCGTAACGGTACATTACTGCATTTTCTATAACTACAATATTTCCATAAATTACAAAAGGTTTAGTATGTGTGTGGCAGTTTAGGTTTTGAATGGATGGCAGTGTTCCACTCTTATTTTCTGCTGATGCAATTGCATATCAAACATGCTTTGCTTGTGGAAATAACCTTTATATTGACATTACAGTAGCCTAAAAAGATTAAAGAAAAATGTGAAAGAAAATTAAAGAATTAAAGAAAAAATACACATGCTGTTTTACAAATTGTAATGTGGCCATTGCATTATATGACATTAATTTACAGTGCATCATCATATGTTATTACAGACACTGTACTGACACAAACATTTCAATTCAATGCTAAAGCTTTGCAGAGCCTACATATGGAGTCCTGCCATGACTTGGATAAACACTCACAAAACCAAAAAAGGCATTAGGGTTACCCAGAGTAAAGTAATAGAAGTTCATGACTTTGAGAAGTTGAGTGAAATAGCAGATGACGGTGTGACAGAAATGTTAGACTGTTTTTGTCCATTGTTCCGTTGTGTCAAGGCAGACACAACGTTATCACATGCAGATGCTCTGTCTTTTGCAGATAACTTTTTCTTATTATTTTGATTACAGTATTTAAAGCCTTGCTCAAAACCTATATGCTAAATTGTGCCCTCAGAACGAGACTCAGCGGTTGCGTGAGCCTACAGATTGTGGCATTTTTCAGGCTAACTGCGAGGTAACTTAATATCCCTCGTTTCTCCTCTATCTTGCTTTAGCTTGGAGCATTCAGCTGGGACTATTTCACTAGCTCTCTTCAAGTTCATTTGGTCTTGTTACCACAGCGTGATTAAATGTGTGAAACGGTGGATTTATCTACCACTGTTTAGCTTGTCTTAAAACAGAGTAGCTGTATTTATTTACTGCTTGTTACTAATGGAGGAACTCATTTGTGTGGCTGGAGGGGTAAGCGAAAATGGATGGCTTAGGCCGTATTTAATCTGTCAGTACCGCAAAAGTATTGCTAAACTTCTGTATATTTTAGAAGGCATATATATATAGAATATATAGAAGGCATAAATGCAATCCCAATGTACATAGTTTTTATTTTATTGGAATAATTGTGCATAATATAAGGAGTGCAATCATGCATTTTGTAAATGCTAATAAACCATCCATCTAGGACTAGAATATCACTGTTATATATAGACTACCATTAGTACAGGAGTATAGGGAAACATTGTAACTCCTGTTTATTAGGAACTAAGAAAATGCTGAATATTAATTTACCACAAATCTGCTTGTGATTAAAGTAGCACGCATAATAGAGTACAACCAAAGCAGGTGTAATTTGTTGTGAATTTATGAACATTGCAGTGGCACATGCACTCTTATGAGTGTTGGTAATGAGAGGTTGATTACATTTGGGTTCATATGCAATAAGGCAGCAGGATACTCCATTTTCCCAACTGTGTGCCTTGTTAAGAGTAGGAGTTGTGTAGCTTGCTTAATGGTTATTACACAAGTTCTGTTTTTGTATCAAATGAGTACATTTAGTGGAACTAAATATAGCCATTTTTCATATTAAATACAATACCACCCGAAAACAACTTGATAGATTAAACAACAAATGGATGCTTGGGAATTAGCATGTAATGATGGTCACTTAGGCCACACATTGTAAGCAAGGAAGTATTGTATGACATTGCAGTTTATTTTCCCTTTATGCCACTGCATTGGAGGTGAGGGTTGTGTTTTCATGTAATGTCATTTCATAACTCCAGTTTTAGTGATTATGTACCTTTGTTATGCTTCCACATGATACCAGTTCATATCACAGCACCAGATTGCAGCAGTTTTACTATACTATGTTACTACTAAACGGGCTGCAGCTCTCTGCCTCGTCCTCACACAAGGTCAATTTTTTAGAATAACATTGCTGTTCGAATTTGAGTTTGATAACAAATGTGGCAGCAAAATTTGGTCAGTTGAACTTAGTTGAAGCTTATTGTCCTATAATATTTAATGCATTACACACAGAACTAACACAAGGTTGATTATCATGGCATTCATCAGTGTAGATACACATGTACATATTGGTGCACACGCAGCAGATTAGAGGTTCTGTATTATTTTTCACCATGTTATTCACACATGAACCCACACACAAACAAACACACACTCAGGTAAAGGCAGGGAATCATGAGGTTCATTAGCATAACATTCATCAATATAATCGTGTCTTAGTCAAGCATAGCTATTTGCAATTTAATTTATTGTCCCCAATGTCATATTTAATGTGCTACACTCACATGCACTTAAGCACACATCACCATGAGCTTCATTGCCATGACATTCATCAATATAATTGCAACCTTCAAACTAAGGAACATTCATTGTTATATACCTTTATTGTAAATGGACACCTTAATAATGTTTACAGTGATTTATCGTAATGCTAATCACATATCTGTTACTTTATTGTGTACATATGTATGGGCTTGATTCATAATACTAGTAATTGCAGTTGTGTTTATAATTATCCTAAAAATGCATGCATTCTGTTGAAACCTGTCTTGTCCACACATATCAACAAATATTTGAGTCAAATGCAATTTAATAATAATAATAATAATAATAAATAACAATATTAAATCTTGCACATTAGTTATAAATGACAAAAGTGTTTAATCCCCTAACCACAGTATCATTTCAGTAGCAGTATCAAATTTTTAAATACCGTTCTTAAGCCTATTACGGTAATTAGTTTTTGGACAATATAATGCATAAACAACAAAATATATGTATCTGCACATTCAGCAGAAATCATACTTTGAATTTTGAATTTAAAATGATCCCAGGAAAGTGGTACGCAATACAATACAGTATTGTTCTATTGTTATTGTACTTATGAGGAAGTTGGTAGTACATGGAGTTTGGGAGTTGCTGGGCGGCAGTGATGAGCATTTAAAAAATGAAATGCTGTGGTTGTTTAATAATATTTGTGTTTATCACTTTCATTACATTATTCAATACATTCTATTACGTATTCAACACTTTAGCTAATAAGCTTTATGTTAATGATTTTGGCCAACTGAAGTTAATGTAAGTGTTTTAAACATGTATAAGGTACACTATGAACTTCGATGGTCTTCTGTGTAGTATTTGAAATTTTGCAGTGCATGGTGAAGCGAGTCACTTCCAGTGAATGATGAGAAAATGTAGTGAGTAAAGCCTGTGTTCGTGTACAGTATTTAAGCATGTATAAAGAATGCAATACTGTGATAAATACAGTATATATTAAACATGGTTTATGATCAATTCAACTTATGATGGATACGGAACGTTTTCACCTTGTAAGTTAAGGGCTACCTGTAATATTACAAGAAAATAGTTAAATTCTATGTTTATGTAACTCCGTTCCAAAGCCAAAAACATATTTAGCACCAAAAACCCTTCGTAAAATATTGTTCGTACATGTTCAGTGATTGCTGGAATGTGGACTTCATTAAATATCTGCGACATTTTATCTTCACAGACTCTTATAGCCCCAAATTTAATTTATTTTTAGGTTTTTCTTTTTAATGTCACAGCTTCCTTTAAGCATTCTAGTCTCCCACCATCCTTAAAAGTAAGAGGCTGATTAAAATCACAGCAGTTGTCTTGTTTAAAGCTAATGTTTATTCAAGCATTAGCCTGTTGACTCCAAGGGCTAAATATTTTTGGATATTATTCCAAAAAGAAACAACGCAATCAGAACATGTTCAAGGTCAGTCACTCATCCCGCTGTGCCAGACAGGACCCCATCATTACTTGCTGTGAAAAGTTGACTGCTGAGTTTCTTAATTAGCTCCATGGAGTTAATTGATAAATATTCCCTCCGGCATAATTAAGAGTGTTTTCTATTTTGTGTGTGTGTAGATACTGGGTGGGTTTGTGTGTCAGGGTGTCAGGGGATGTGTGTGTTTCTTGGCTAGCTAATGAGAACGATATCTAGACACCTCTCTAGATGGTTACTCTCATGCTCATGTCTGAATTCAGATGCTTCACAAATGTTCCATGTAATTTGCATGCTAAACATAATTTCTCCATTACATTGTAGGGCTCTCATAAACAAATATATTTGAACATGAAATGGTATGACATTCATGGTACATCAAAGTTAATTCTCGAAAAATGAAAAAGCATAGAAAAATGCATTTTTTGTGTAACAGCCTAGCAGTGCTGGATGCTAGGTTATTCACAGGTTTTAGATAATACACCGCTCACAAAAACTATGGGATATTTTTGGACTATCCTCTAATTTTTGCGCAGTATATAAATGGTTTGGTTGTATTAGAGTTTCTTCTAATTAACACCATGTTACATGCTAGTGTGGATTTGTTATTTAGGGTCTGCACGTACTAGAATCCAACACCTGCTACCTTTTTATTAGAGCCAGCAGAAAAGTTCTTGTGCTGGTCATTAGAAGTTTCCTCAGGAGCTTGTATTAAATGATGCTCACTTACTATGATGCTGTTTTGTGTTCAAGCATTCGCTTTTTGCCTTTGTTGAGGCTTTTTACACATGGGTAAAGCACTCAATTAACCTGATTGATCACTATCCAGTTGACCCATAGAGTGAGAATGCAATCCATCTCATTGATAAAGCTTCACAAATTAGCTGGGCTCTGGACTCCAACGTGTTTGTTCAGTTGGCCCATGCATCCAGCACACTTTATTTTCTTATCCCTTTGTGCTTTTCTTCTCCATTGTTAGAACACCACGTAAGGGAGGATGTAAGGACAGCAAAAGACACAGACTTGTTGAGAAATGGGGTAGTCAGCACTTTGCATGCTTTGGTGTAATTTGTTTTCATATACTCTGATGAGAAAGATTGCCAACTTGTTGTCTTGTTAAATACGATGTAGTGCGAAGGCCGTTTGTCTTTTCGGTACACGTGGAAATCATAAAGCACACTTATTTTAATGACAGACCTGATGACCCCTCGTAGCACACATACACAGAACAAGCTGTATGTGCCACAGTGAGGTATAGTTCAGTCAGTGCCTGAGTAATCCTGCTATAGACTGCTGGTAATTGCAACCTCTGCTGTCCCTTCTACCATTTGTCTAGGCTAGAGATTTGCAGGGACCTGTGTCAGGGCTTTACTTCAGTTAAGCTGGATTTGTGAATGGAGTTATAAATAAAGCTATTTAATAAGTGTGGTGAAAAAAGAAGTGCACCATTTGAAGAGGCAAAAAATGCGATAAAAGTTAACAGTATAAGTGAAACGGTGCCACTGTGCGCTGTCCCCCTATTCTGTAACTGTATTCTACAGAGTGGGTCAACTACATGTGTCTCTCTGCCACCCAAATAACATTTCGGATGGTTAAATTCAGGGCCAGCATTAGACTTTAGGGGATTTTTTGTAGCATTTTTAGACGACCAGTACTTGTAATTACACAGACACCTTTTTAACTTTTCTTTAATGCATTAATGGTTACATGACACGAAATCAGTTGAGACAGATCCTTTGTCAATGGTTGATAATGCAAGTCCACTAATTTGTTCCTATGACATTGTGGAATGCTTATTTTTATCAGTCTTTACCAGCTTCAGTTTGGACAAAATACTTCTCAGAATTCATTAGTGAATTCTTATAGCACTTCGACATTTAGATACATCTCCTGTAGTGTCGTTTCTTAAATTGCTATATTCTTTGAAGGGTATGGTAATAGTTTTAAGACTTTGCCTGCCATTTCAGTTCCACAGATATCTGAACTGTCATTTTTGCTCTGTATTTTCTGTCATCACAAGGATTCTTTATGGTTTGTGATGGCGTGTTTTTGTCAGAAACACCAAAATTGTCCCTGACATTTTGCATCGTCTGAAATCTCTCCTTAATGTATTGCTGTGGCACATTCACTATTACATTTGCAACATATCAGTCAAAGGCTTATCCTCAGCCTTGTATAAATGTTGCATAGTGTTGTGCAGCTTTTTCTGCGCCAGAACTGTCTCGTTGTTCATGTCCTCACAGAGATTCTTGGATATTGCCTGTGCAGCTGAAACAACTGAGGGTATATTGTATGAATACTGTACAGCATCAAGCTGCATTAACGGTAACATGGGTATTGATCAAGCCCACAAGGGTCAGGTAGTCACATCTATATACAGAAACAAATCAGAAACAAAGTGACAAGATCACAACTCTTTATCAAAGAACTGGTACTCTACTTTGGAAAAAGGATCAGATACACACTGTTAGTCCTCCACAAGAGACACCTAGCACCAGGCAGAATGGAAACCAGCTTTCCCACCTTTGTCACTAAAGCTGAAATCTTTGTGTAGACATCAGTTGCATTCCTTGATGCTCTTGCAGCATCTCCCATAACAAGGTTTAATGTTTGTTCCCTACAGGGGACATAGTGTGCTCGAGGGTTCTTTTGTAGAAGTCTGGCTCAAACACCTTTTCTATTTCCCTTCATATTGGCTCCATTATAACATAATAGGCCCTGGCAGGCTTGGAAATCAATGAGAAGCACCTGTAAACTTTGTAGAATAACAATGTCCTGTTGTCTCCCCTATAACCACAAATCCCAAGAAATACTCTTCAATGTCTGGCTCTGAATGTGGATCCACGATCCTTAGAATTACTCATGTCTGTTACTGATGGTTAATATCTGCTGTACAATCAAGGATCATGGAAAAGTATTTAGCACTGTGGAGTTTTAAGTATTTTTTTGTGATGAGCTTGCTACTCATTAAATGGATGAGCTCTTTTTGAAAGTTCTTTCCCATAATAGTATGCATGTGTGTAACCATCTTCGATTTTCGCCAAGTGCTGCTGTACTACGGGATCAAATCTGGTCAGATGCTACACGTCCTTTAAAAGTTTCCATTGTCAGGAGCAAATGGTGTTGTCTATTGATCCCTTAACGAGACCGTATGATTGCTCTGAGCCTTGTGAATAACATTGTACAATCTAACTCTATTCTTTCTTCTTTTATTGGGAACATCCGTCTCTGGTCAGTGCTGTGCCCTGTTTTTAGACATATTTCTAAATCTCACAGCTTTTCCTTTGAACTTGTGTGTTCAGAACACTTTTATGGCTATGCAGTGTGATAATGACAAAAAAGAATATTTTCCGAGATTGTGTTTGCTAACAATAACACAAAACTTTGACCCTGCATTTCTTGAGTCTAAAGTATTCAAAAGTTGTGTAACCCATCGCTGTCATCTGTCTGATCTCTTTCTCAGTGTCATAAGACACTGATGATTCCACTAAGGTTTCTGGTGTCTTAGCTGTATTAAACCAGTCATGGCCAACTGACTTGTGAAGTTTGTCAAAATCTTCATATTTTGTGTTCGTAAATTGTAAAGTCATTTGTCAAGCTTTACAGGAAACAGTTTTCTGATGTATTTGGCAAATATATATTTCACAATTCAATCTAATGACGTTTGAGACTGGTGGTGTCTATATTTTGTCTCCTGATGCAGTTAGTTTACTCATTTTTAACTTAAGAGTTTTTTTGGGTTGAATGCTACCCTGGTTTGTGGCACTGGTTTTGTATGTCCGCAGTCTATCCTACCTGGCTACATGCATGAACATCGATAAAGCCTTCTCACACATAGTTAAAACAACAGTAAGGATTAAGATCATGGTAGATGATCCTTTTTGTACACCCCTAACGTGGGGAATAGCGTGGATGTTCTTCCATTTAGTGACACCACCTTCTTTTGACATTTTCACTGGTAGACGTTTTGCTATGGATTAAACTGTGATGAAATGCCAATTTGTCTTTGTTCTATGGTAATACATAACGTTCCCAGACATTAAATTGTCTTTTTTGCTTTTGTCTGTGTTCTGAAGCGTTCTGATATGGCACCGCAGAGCAGGATCAATAGATTGCACTTCAGAAATTGGGCTCACCATTTTATGTGTTTTTGATGGCTCCTTTTACATTCTGGCCTCTCTGGTAGTACCTAGTGGGTTGTCTACCTTATCTGTCCTCTGTGTTTTCTTTTTCTCTGCTCTTAGTGGCTCCTCTGCCTCATCAGCTCTGTCCTCCTCCTCAATCTCTGCCCTTTGTGATACCTCTGCCTAATCATCTCTGTCTGCCTCCTCTGTTTCTGACTCATCAATCTCACAGAGTCCGCTCTCTCTGCCCATGAGTTCCTCTACTTTACTTCTCTTTGCAAACCTATATTGGTCCTGTGGCAGACATATTCAAAATCAAAGATTTACCAATAAATTGACTAAGGAATCCCTGAGCATTAAGTGTTGTGAAAGTGGGATAAGAGAATGCTTTATAACACCAACAACAAATGGAAAAAATAGTGATTCATGCTGGTGCTTCAGATGCCTCTAAGATAATCTTTAGAGATGAAACCTCCTTTACAACAAAATGGCTTTCCACAAATATTTCAAAGACCTTTTTACTGAGAGTGGAGCTAAAATTTTAAGCACTTGAGCTCTGAATTTTAGCTAAATCCAGTAGCAGTTGACGTCACATGACACACCTGTGCAGACAGCTAGATGCAATTTTTTTGCTCTAATCGTGGCCATATTTTTGAAGCATTAAGCATTGGTAGAAACCGATAAATTGAATAGAAATTTATGACCTTTCAATTAAACCAACAGCTAAAACTGTTTGCTTACTCAGTTGCAGACTGAAGTTATCGCACGTTCAAGGTAAGATGTGAAATGGAATATGAATCAGTAATAATCAAAAATTAAAAACAACATTTTCAAAGCATGTGTTAAACATCAATGTGGAAGAACTACTCATTAAGTAATTCGTATTTGTAGCTTAAATAATTCTGAAATCTTCAAAAACCTCTTGAAGCGGAAAGCTTAAATTCACTAATTACTGCATACACGTTTGCACCATTTAATTTCTGCGTAATGTTCTGTAAAACAGGACAGTGTCCTGACATTACCATAGTTTAGCAGAATTTAAGATACTTTGCACATATTGTTTAATTCTGTACAATAATATTAACTAAAATACAATATGAAACCATTTACTACAGTACTGAACTGTGCAATACAGTAATTTGTATATTTGTGCCTTTTATAAAACTTGAAACGTACAATCACGCAGTTTTTACACGTCAGCAGAGGAGGTTTGCTTGTACTTGTTTTATGCCATTCACATAATAAGTGTGATTTAAGACAATTTTCTTAGTTCTTAGCTCAGCCATTAAAGCAAATGGACATTGATTGGGTGGACGTTAAACGGCGCACCCTTGTAAAGGAATCTGCTCTGTTACGTTTCTATTTTTTCTCACCCCCTTTAAACTGACAAAGCTGGCCCATTCCTCAAACTGTTGCTCTACTTGGACATGACTGACCATGAAAGGCTGCATGCTGTTTTACAGGAAACGTAATCTTTCACACACACAATTGGAGCTCACGGAAGCCCCTTTCATAACACTGTAGATCTGAGCCTATATTCTTGCGCTATTTTCTTTTACTCAAACTGTGACCTTTAATATTGACTTTACATAGTGCTTTTGATTGGAATACATCTGTCCTAACGCTTCTGTGTTCACTAGTGAGTCTGTAGAATCAAAGAAGAATGTGAGCAGAAGGAAGTACTTCTGTTAGCCGAAGATCACAGGATGTCAAATAAAAATGTCTTCTTTAGTCACTTGGTAGCATAAGAGAGATGATTTGTTCCATGACTTCTTACATTGGGTTTTCTGTCGTGGTCAGATTTCCTTTAGGTGACCTTTAAATCAGCAGATATTTTTTCCCCTCAAATTAAAGGTTAGAAAGGGGAACTAAGAAGTACTGTATGTAGCTTTGTTTTTCAGGCTATAGGTATTTAAGAGCTTTCTTCTAGCTACATCTAAAAACTAAAAACCATGCAAGGTCAGATGTTATAAAAAGCAGTTTAAAGAGCCTGTAAAATCCAGGCATTTTTCCTGCTTTGGATAAGCAGACTTTCCTGTATATCTTTTCTAGAATCCAGTACTAGTTTCAATGTTTTAATGCTGGTGTTCTCTTAATAAACCAACCTCTGTGTTACCACACTTCACCTCTGTAGAGTTATTGTCAATAAAGTAAGGTTGTTCTGGCAGTCAACTAAGCTCTCACATTTGGTGGGTGAATGCCTGTGCGTTCCCTGAGGGTGTGTATGTGTGCTAGTCTGCTTCCTTTGTTTGACCCTGTCTGTCAGCAGCACAAATGTAAACAAGCTGGAAATAAAGAACAGTCTGTTTGATCTTAAACACAGACTTCAGACACTATGTATTTACCTGATGCTCATTATATTCTATTCCTTCTTTATTTTGAAAAAGAGGCTTTTATATCTAATGCTACTTAAGATGTGTTTATTTTATTTAACACCCTCAAATCTTTTTGAAAATCTTTTGAAACCTCAAAATTCTTTTGAAATACAGTTGATTCCGGTTAATGGGACCACATCGGGACGCGGTCGTTTTGGTCCTTATAACCGGCTGGTCCGATTAAATGAACATGCCCTATGTTACAAGACGGGACGTGCTATGTAACATATTAAATGTTTA
>JAVSBV010004553.1:0-12846 GCA_033117975.1 Parotocinclus spilosoma | reverse complement strand
TCTTCACGGATATTACATACTGTACACGTTCTTTGGTCCGATTAAGCGTAATTTTGGTCCAAATAAGCGAATAACATTACACGTATATAATAGGATTTGTTTCGTTACTTTAGGATTTGGCTCGAAAAAGCGGCTGGTCCCATTAACCGGTGGTCCTATTAACCGGAATCGACTGTATATAACTGTATAATTGATCCCTTTTTCTTTAAATATAACAGAGCAGCCGATTGAAAAGACTCTAATTTCACCTTGAATTGCTACTCCTTAAGAATCAGACAGATTCTTCAGACAGAGAGCTTGGCTCTCACAGATGCGTAATACTAGATCGTTTTCCTCGATAAATAAATAACCGCGTGTTATACACTGCTCACAAAAATAAGGGGATAATCCTTTATGGGATGTTTTTATGGCCTCTTAAATCATCTGACTTATTAAAGCTTGGCGTATTAAAAGCAGAAAGAGTTATGCTGTATTTATTTCAAAGGGGTTTGCTCAGTGGGCCAGTGCACCCTAGGAAATATGATCACATATTTTTTTTTACCTTTTCCCCAATTTTCCTCAACATTTGTTTTGCCCAGTTGTGTGCAGAACCACTCCTAACTGGGAGAAGCACAATAGGCGGTGTAGCCATTACTATAGTTTATAGTGCATCTATTTTATGATTTATTTTATAACTCTGTTCTGGAGGAATTGGCAAATGCTCACACACAGACACTCAAATATTGTAGAAACCCTCCCCAGAAGAATCAAAGCTGCAAAAGGGGGCCTGCATGTCCTCCCCGTGTCTGTGTGGGTTTACTCCTGATACTCCGGTTTCCTTCCAAATACATGCATGTCTATAGTATCTTATACAGTAAATATGAATCAGTTCCTCTAAATTGGCATTGACTTTATTTGTGTGTATATACATGTATTTATATATATGACTAGTCTTGAGATGAACTTGCGTACGGATGTAAGCTTGCGTGTTTCGCCGAGATGGCCACTGACGCCGACAGCGACGTTAAAGAAGCCAAATAAACAAACAAACAAACTGCATTATGTGAGCGTCTAAGGAAAGTTACAAAAAGCTTAAGGGCTTTGATTAGGAGCCAAACTGTGATAATGATGTGGGAGTTTTCAGGTCCGTTCTAATGAGATCCATATCCTTTAGTCGACCACACGTTTATGATATTATCCTTTTGATTCTGATCTTCTGTTCCTCCCTTTGAGCAAGACCAAAACGACCATTTCTGGATTGCTATAAATAAAATTAGCTAGTTATTCTATTCGTACATGCCGGGGATATTTGTAATGCATTTTTCATTCTTTCTGACCATTTGTTGAATCCTGTCTTTAGCCGTTCTGCTTCATAGCACCCAAGGGACCAACTAACCCAGAGGACACACACACACACACACACACACACACACACACATGCATCAAACCTACATAACTAACACTGCAGTTTTTCTCCTCTCTTGTAGGCCTGTCAGCTAAATATCCACATGTTAAAGGTAGTTCTCTCTGTCATCTGCTTGCTCCCTCACCTCAAACCCTTATATCCTCTTCCCCTTGTTTTCTCTCTCTCTCTCTCTCTCTCTCTCTCTCTCTCTCACTCTCTCTCTCACTCTCACTCTGATTCTTTGTTTGTGGTCTGTCTACTGCAAAGAAATCAGATTGACTAACAGTGATGCAATCACATTTTTACATGATTGCTGTATAAACGAACATACGTACACGCTGCAATTCCACCCTTTATTCATATCCCTTTATTCGTGTCACATGCACTAATGTGATTGTTAGTAACCACGCAGACGCACCACATGTGTAAGGGGTCTGCAGCATGCTTCTGTAGAGGCTTATTAAACACTGCACTGAAATTCAGCATGCCTCTCTGTGCATGCATTGCAATTATACTGCACCCCCCACTATAAATCCACTTACCAGTGTCTTGCTGAATGAACACACCAATAAATCAGACCTACACATCCAGGAGGTTTGCATGCATGCACGCGAGTACAGCACTAGAGGGCATCACAGGATTGTAGGATTGTAGCTTGAAACTTTTTGTGACTTTGACACCAAAAATCCCAACCAACGTTGTTTTTAATACGTTTTCGAGATTGTTCTTTTATAAAAAATATATATATATATTTTTTAAAAGTCACAAATTTACATGATTGTTGCCTGGAGTGTTGTAAAAATCTAAAAATACGTTTTATTGATGTATGAAATACCTGTGTTTTGCCTTTGTGGTGCCAACGTTTATGGTGTTGTTCGGTGTTGGTCTATTCCTCTATAAATCTATTAAATGTACTGTTTTTATCACTGTATGTAAAAAGGTGTGATATTAGATTGGAACTTAGTAATGACTGATTTTCCGGACACTCCAGGCTGCCCCATAACCAATGCGTGTAAAACAAATGATTGCATGAATTTGGCCCAAAATCCATTTACTCACACAGAGCAGGGCAATTATAGTAAACAGAAACATCTCACATCCACTAACGAGCCAAAACATTGTGACACCTCACAGTTTGAATAACAAATAACACTGATTATCTCATTACAACGGGGCATGTCAAGGTCTAGGATGTGCACTTACCGATCACTTTATTAGGTACACCCCTATGTTGCTAGTCCATTTGATCCGTTCCACTTACCATGCACTACACTATTACTATTGTATTTGTACAATTATAGACTGTGGTTACTCTGTTGTTAGTCCACTTTCCTCTGTTCTCTAATGGTCAGGACCCCCAGAGGACAACCGCTATCTGGGCGATGGATCTTACTCGGCACTGCAGCGTGTTGTGCCGGTATGAGTGGATCGCATATAGCAGTTTCACATCAGTTTGACTGCTGGACTAAAAGAGGTTCACCAGCCAAAAATATCCAGCCACCAGCAACTTGTAGGCAGCGTCCTGTAAGCAATGACGACCGGTGCAACAATGACTACTGTCTCTGAATTTACACCTACGAAGTGGTGCGATATGGTAGATGTGTCTGATAGGGTCCACAGTGAGTGATCACAGTGTTTAGAAACTCCAGCAGCACTGCTGTGTCTGAACACAAAACAGACTACAGTTATTGTCATTTTAGATCAGCAAAGTGCATCTGTGTGGTAAGTGGAACAAATTGAATGGACAGTGAGTGTAAAAACGGGAGGTGTACCTAATAAAGTGACCAGTGGTTGTAATGGATAATAGCCAGTGTGAGGGAAAAAGTTCAGAGAGGCTATTATAAGGGATTTATGGCTGTGGACATTTTTCAGTGTTGAAGAGTCCCAGTTTCTTTTATATCCCATCGATGGTGAACGCCTGGAAATCTCAGATCTATGCACTGTTGTGGATTTCAGTCGCTGTCCATGGATTGTGGCAGAGATTTTATTATCTGTTCAGTTTTGACACCTCCTAAACTGGGGTTCGCAATGGTTTAGCTAATTGAAGTACAAGACCAGAACAGAACAGAATCCTTGTATCACAGCATGAAGTAATAAATATAGTTACCGACCTTGCGTTAGAACGCAAACAATATCATGTGAAATAATAAATCACTAGGGTTCCCACCCACTTTACTGAACGTTTTTAGAAATACCATGCAAATATCAGTACACACTTTATACTGTGTTCGGGATTTCACTCGTCTCAAACGCTTTTTGTTGCAGAAAGCAAAGCTGGGTCCAGGAAAGAAAATGATTACTCCATCGGGGGATCATCGGCGCTTCAGTTTCCCCTCGAACAACTTGGACAGGGTTCGACTCAGTGACTTCCACTTCCTGGCTCTTCTAGGGAAGGGCAGCTTTGGCAAGGTCAGTCATGATGCTCAAACACTCCACCATCGGTATAACGACCTAAAGATCTATGGGGATTATTTTGCTCACAGTAAATAGAACCCGGGTTCAGTCCCAGGGCGGGGTGTCCTTCCTGTGTCTGCATGGGTTTACTCCTGGTACTCCGGCTTCCTCCCACAGTCCAAAGGCATGCGCATTAGGTTAACGAATCACTCTAAATTGGCATATATACCAGCATAAATTAATAAAAACATAACCAAATACGCTCGGTATTCCAGTTGCCTACTACATTCCAAAGACATACGTGTCTCAATTGGTGTCTCTAAAGTACCCTAGTGTGTGAATGTGTATGCCCTACTATGGATTAGTGCCCTGTCTATGGTTGTTCCTGCCTTGTGCCCTGTGCTATGGCACTATCATTCTTTGCACTTTGTCGGGTTTTATATTATTGCATTATTGTTTGTTGTTGTTTTGCTTGTTTGTTTTTGGGTTTTTTTGGCCAGGTCTGAGAGTACAAAAATAGTAATAAGATTTGATCCTGTGTCATTGTATGTAAAGTGGATTCCAGTTAATAGGACCACCGGTTAATGGGACCAGTCGAAACAAATCCTATTAAATACGTTTAATGTTATTCGCTTATTTGGACCAAAATTTCCGCTTAATCGGACCAAAGAACGTGTACAGTATGTAATATCCGGGAAGAAACTCTTCGTCTCTGGAATCACTACCTGAAAACTCCCGAGTTTCTCCCCAGCCCTCTACTGCCACCTACAGGTCTTTGCCTAACATTTCCACTTACTACAAAAAAAGCCACAAGTCGCCACATAGCCACAGCAAAAGCGCTTCAGATCACACTGGATAAGTTCTTCAAACGTTGACCGGAATTTACTAAGAACTTGTTTTTTACAGTATTATGCTTCGCATGCTGAGTACCTATACATTGCGTTGTAGATCGTTTCCAAAAACTTGGTTGCAAATTAATTTTTCAATGAACAAAGTTCATAAGCAACAGTAGTTCTTGTTTGTATGTTCGCTATATGTGTAAATCATACAATAAAGGTTTAATAAACATTGAATATGTTACATAACACGTCCCGTCTTATAACATAGGGCATGTTCGTTTAATTGGACCAGCCGGTTATTAGGACCAAAACTATCGTGTCCCGATGTGTTCCCATTAACCGGAATTGACTGTATATATAAATATATTTATATACATATTTAATAAATATTATTATAAACAGTGTTCATACCCTGCCAATGCTTCTACATGATTATATATGATGGACAGGCACCAGTTAATTGCAGTGACTTGAAACAAAAAAAAACAAAACACGAGAAATGTTTATTTGCCTAATTGCCCAATTACGCTACACATAAATCTGTCAATAGTTGCTCTGTTTGTGTCATTTGAAATTTTCAGTTCTTAAAAATACCCACAAGAGAGAACCTTTTGGAAATGTTTACATCAGGGTTTGGCTAACTTTCCGTATTATGGAGACGGGCCATGTACCTGTCTACTTCTGGCAAGGCAGGCCACAGCAATCATATCCGCAGTGTTTATGTTTCCAGTAAAACCTGGATAACGTGCTGATGATGTGTGGAGGGAGCCTGAGGTGAGGGGTTCCCCCAAAGCCAAAATGACTTGCTAAAACACTGAATGCACACGTAGGTTTTGAAGTCAGAAAGCAAACACATGCAGTTATTTTACATTGATGTTATTCGGAATGTAAGAAGTCTTAAGCAATTTGGAAACCGTTGTCAAATTACTTGTTTTTCTTAACACGGCACTAATAGGGAACAAACCTTTCCTAATATAATATACATGCCATTTATGATGCAAAACTTATGCAGAAATATGTCAGCTGTAAGATCAATCCATACAGATCATTTACCACTGAACATAACTGTGTCACCCACCAGTTTTGGTAAGGTGGTTAGCACAGCTGTTGACTCACAGGTTTGAGATCACCGGTTTGATCTTGATCTCAGACCCTGTGTTTGTGTGGGTTTACTCCGGGTACTCCGGTTCACTAGCTAAGCACTGGCTTTCCCACAACCCTGACTAGGTTTAAGCGGATAATGAATAAATGAATGAATGAATGAATGAACCAAAACCTGTTATTTGACTCGGGTGCACAAGACTGTATATAAATGGGCAATGTCTGAAATCTTTAAGAATATAAAAAAAACCCACACATATGTATATGTTTAACACTTTTAACTGTATATGCATCTTATCTTTAAGGACAGAAATCAACAGAACACTACACACAGTCATGATCTTTGACATATAACTGCTTATAGTTGAAAACATTTTCTCATGTAATTAAAAATATGATTGTCTTGTTATATAGGTACTCGGGGGAAAAGCTCATAAGCTATAAGCCAGAACTAAGGTAAAAATAAAAGGCTTGAGAACCAGATATCTAAAATCCATACAAAATCAGATACATAAGCAACACAAAACCAAAAGCTCCAGAGAATGGAGCAGAAGTCAGAAATGTTAGAACGTTTACTCCATTTAACCTCTAAAACTCTTTGTCGTAGGAGTGGGAGTATATCATTAAAATAGAAAAGCCAAATGACTAGATATCCAACATTTGATACCATTACTAACTTGATTAATTAAAATGTCATTTTAAGTCTAAATGCTTGTTTGATAAAAGGGAAAAAAGCTAGCTAGCTAGCTAGCTAACGTGTCCTGTCAGAAAGTAGTGTCACTTTGTTAGCTAGCTAAGTTAGCTGGCAAGTTTAGTTAGCAAAACCTTTCCTAAACCTAGCTTGTTTGCCAGCTATATTTTTTTGGCACCCACCCATGGCATTGTGTTTATTCAGGGTCTTGGTCATTACAGTTCTCCATATTAGTGGAATAATTGAACTCAGCTGCTTGGGTTAGGTTATGATATGTCTGGATTTTAAAACCGAGTTTGCATATATACTCACTCCAGTTAACCAGGCTCAAATCTGATAGTCGTATCATGTGAAATACATGGCTCATTACACTTGAGCTTTCTGTATCAGCATATGCAATTTTACATGACTTTTGTTTCTGCTAGAAGGTAGCTGCAGTGGTATTAACTGATCATGTGGCTCAATAAATCATCTATTGACATTGGATCCATTTGCCAGTGGTTATAATGTATCTCAGGTCACGTCATGAAGCAATTCTACACGGTGAGTCAAAAGTCACAGGACTTTTCACACAGGCTGCCAAAACTATGTTTTTTTTGTCGTTCGTGTTCTTTGGACGACTGTGACTTGTCGTCCGCAGTCCCAGTTTCTCTGAATTTGGCTATAAGGAATGCAACAGTGCTGTGTCTTTCTGGATTGTTGAAGTTTCTATGATACGCCAGTTGTGTTACCCAGACATCAGAATCAATCAATTTAATCTTTAGTTACTTCAGTAACTTTTGAGCCTTCAAGATGTCGACCATGTTCTAGATATAGCCTAAAGTTAGGCCCCCTTACCCATTAATTGCTGGGGTATTCAGATATGTCATTTTCCCCTTGGTTTCTGAGTCTGTCTAAGGTAACATTAACTACATTAACGAATATTTTTCGTATTGTTATTGATTATCAACAACACATTTAAACACTATAAATCAGTCCTTTGTCAAAATGCTTAAATAAAATCAGAACTCAGGTTGGCTAACAAGGAAAACAAGTTTCTGCTCTTCTTATTCAACATCCAATGAATTACAATGACTATTTTAAATAGTCTGACATTAAGATTTTTGTTGGGATATCTGTCTAACAGACAAAGTCACTTTCCTGTAACGATCAATGTCACAATCCTGCTCTAATTAATTATAATAATTGTAGTTTATATTGCTGTACCTACAGGGCTTTATACTCTTTCATTTAATGGATGAGGGAGTTTTAGCAGCCTTGAGACCATAATATGGTCAATGTAGTTAGAATTTTTAGTATTGTTATTAGAGTCGAACTCGCATGTGTGCAGTCCATCGTGTGCTTGTTACCCGTCTTGGCTAGTGATCAGGAGATCATTCCCGCTAATGCAAAAGCAACTTTCTCTTGTTCAGGGACGACCTGGCATTAAATCCAGGGCACGCTTATGAAAATAAGTGCCATGGCCCTTGCGAACGAAAAAATCTGCATCAAGATTTGCGACCAAATCACGATTAGTTGATGAATCAGTGGTAAACAAGACTCGATTACATTAAATATCCTAATGACAATCCAGAGTGTGTAAATTAATCATGGCAGCCCATAAATCAGCGAGTGTTGGATGTAGATAAGAGTGGTCTGTCTGCCTGTCACAGACTGGCTCCCTAGTCAAACACATTCCTGTCCTTACTTCTTCCCTGTGCTGTTTATTTCCAAAACATGACCATCCACTGTCTCCATGCAAGCAACTAGGCCTCTCCAGTTAGACTTATCTAGTTTATCAAAGTGATTGGATCTAAGCAACACAGAAAGTGTGCCTCATGTTTATAGTCATGTGCCTGCCAGAGTGCTTTAGATTAAGATCGGGGTGGCAGACTGCCCTTGGCCTAACGGAACACCTTACTCATTTAACCATGGAATTTGAAATTCTTTTAATATCGCATTAATACTTAAACTAAAAAGCTAGATAGTATTAGTAAAATCGTGCATATATTTTTTAGGACCCTCGTATATACAGTGTTGTGTAAAAGCACCATGCTATTAGATATATATCATTATCTAACTATATATAATTATTTAATACACTCTTTATTAGAATATAAACAGAGCATACAGGAAATGTGTATGCAGTAATTAAAAAGTATTACCTCCCCTTATAGTATTTAGTATGACCTCCCCTTTCCTTGCCACTGTCGCCCTAGGTTTACTCAACTTGGGATTGGCCTTTTAAGATAATGTAATATTGTAAAGCTGCTTTGAGACAATGCAGCATTGTAAAAAGCGCTATATAAATCAAATTGAATTGAATTGAATGAAATTATACAATAACAGCTTCTCGTCAGCGTCATCGGGATGCCAAGCTTGATCAGGAACGGTCTTTTTGCAAGGGTAGCAGCCAAGAAATCATAGGGAACAGGGTGAAAAGGCTAAGATATGACAATACTTACAAAGTTTTGGAGTGAAGATCAGTTGAAAAGAGCATTTTGTAGTGACGATTCCAAGTTTGAAAAAGATTTGGGTCCAGTTGTCCCCAATATGTTGTATATGATCATTAAACCATTGCTAATACAACACATCTAATGGTGGCCTAAGACTTTTGCACTTTTGCAATTTTAACAAACCATGTGACTTTTTTACCAGTGTGTCAAAACATCGCTAATGGAAACATAATACCTGTGCAATATGTTAAAATCAATTAAGAAGAGAAATAAAACTATTAATAAACCTGTCATATGTTTCACACTATAGAACCTCATTATCACCACTAAAGATGCTCTGATAATCTGATAAGTGTGGCATGTGCTGCTGACACTTACATCGTTTCAGCATTGCCCAGCCCAGCCCTGTTACCCCACACTCACACTTTTATCTTTATTGATACAACAACGTCAATATCGTCTCTGCCGTCTGCACTAAAGAATAATGTGAATTCTGACGAGTCACCTCTAGTCCAACGACAGTGTAAGTGTGCGTGGTATTTACTGACACACTCCACATCAAGGGGGCAGCGCTGTTTGTAAACACAGGGCCCGATAGGCTCAGAGATAACAACAGCTCGATTAAAGAAGCCCTGGAGCTCCATGACGTGCAGGTGTAGGCAGAAATGAGCCACACTGAAAAAGCAGATGTTCACCTGGAGCTCCTGCTACCTGTACTAGCGCTCAGTTGTTAGTACATTCACCAGTTCAGCTGCCAAAAACAAGCCTAGGGTTGCTTGAGAACTGCTAAAACTGAACATGCTAAAAAAATAAACACTGTAATACTTATAGAAGTAGAAGTATAGAAGTATTCTATCTAGTCTTCAAAAGTAGTATGTTTTTATTTTAAAAAATACTCAAATCAGGCACAATTTAAAAAACTACACACAAAAATATTTCTATAAATAAAATTGAAACATCAGACACTATTTTAAAAAACACACAATAAAATATTTCTATTAATAAAAATGTAAACATCAGACACTATTTAAAAAAACACAAACTAAAATATGTTTATAAATAAAATGTAAATATCAGGCACAATTATTAAAACCACACACTAAAATATGTCTATAAATAAAATGTAAATATTAGGCACAATTTTAAAAACTACACACTAAAATGTTTCTATCATTAAAATGTAAACATCAGGCACTATTTTAAAAAAACACACACTAAAATATTTCTATAAATAAAATGTAAACATCAGACACTATTTTTTTAAACTACACACTAAAATATTTCTATAAATAAAATGTAAATATCAGGCACAATGTTTAAAACTACACACTAAAATATTTCTATAAATAAAATGTAAGTATCAGGCACAATGTTTAAAACTACACACTAAATACTGTACTTCTATAAATAAAATACACAGATAAGATAAGGCACAATTTTCACATGTATACGCTTAAACATTTATAGAAATAAAAAGTAAAGATACACTTAAAATAAATGAATAATTTATATAAACATAAGATAAACTTTAGACACAGTCTAGCTCTAGAACCAAATGACTTTTAGAAATACATGTAGTTGTAGAGTTAAACTCAGAGACAGAAGGTCTGACAGCACTAGTAAAAATGCTTGTTTGAATTCTTTGTGCAGAAGGATTCATATTGCCACATGATAATGACCCAGAACACACCTCAAAGCTTTGCAACAACTACATGGAGACCACAAGAACTACATGGAGACCTCACTTCTTCCTCCCCAACTGCTAAAACCAGTCAAGGATTTATGAAAGCAGAGAGAAAAGTCAAGCGTTCAGTAACATCCCAAGATGCTCTTTGGAGAGGGTCATGAGATTTTCCTTGAACTTTTGCAGTACATTACAGGAACCAAGGAACATAGCAAATATTTGTAAATGTGAAATGTATGGGTTTTTTTTAAAGATTTAACTTGTGACTCTAATTATATGTTTTGTAATAATAAATAGCATTATCAGAAATAAGCAACAAATATGGAGCAAGTACTGAAATATCCTATTTAAGTTAAAAGGTCTATTACTCTGATGAAATTTTACTGAAGTACAAGTTAAATGACTCATCTAAAAATCTACCAATAAGACGGTTGTCTTGACTTGCCTGACTCCATCTTTTTTATGATTTTAGTTTCAATTTGGTCTCCTGCCCATCATTCACTGGAGGTATCTTTGAGGCGCTTTTTTCATGATTTAGAACTACTTCAAATAAAACATACTTAAGTAAATTACGGATTTAAAAAACGATTTCAAAAAGTACAAGAACATGAATTTGTTACTTAATTACAGTAACATGTAATTATTTACTTCCCACCACTGTGTATGAGTAAAATGTAAAACAGGAGCAGTGGAAAAAGCCCTGGTTCGTGAACATGACAATGACTTCGCTGCACTCAGGTAGGATTTCTGATATTTTAAAACGCAGTCTTCTAAATGCCTTCTCAGCAAATGTGTGTAGCCCCAGACTGTATTACACACACCCTCCCTACCCACCAGACCCCTATACCTTGGCTCCCTACCCGTATCCTATGCTACCAGTCTCACGGGTTTCCCTCAAGATGTCCTAACGTATCAAGGTAAACAAACACACAGAGGCACAGGACTAATCTGTCACAACGCGAGGCGGTTTGCCATGAATACTTCCATCTGACAGGAGATTAGCTAGATCACAAGTGAAAAACGAAGGCAACACTCTCAGTGATGCTTGAAACCAAACGCACAAATAATCAACCAAATCAAGCCAAAACATCTTCTGTGCAAGTATAGACACCTCACCAGCATGACTGTAAAGATATACATAGACCCTGTTAAACTCCATTCTGGAATATATATATATATATAGCAACAGACCTGTAGTAGCTGGTCTTATCTGGTTTCTTCTGGCAAAAGCTAGACCACTGTTGATTAAAACTGGGTGGGGAAATTACAAAAAAAACAACTAAAAACTGAAGAGAAAGGTAAGACAACACTTAGCAATTAGACTCAGTTAATTATTGCATTAAAATCGTTCTACCTTGAGTTGAATGCTGTGCTATATACAGTGGGTACGGAAAGTATTCAGACCCCTTTTACATTTTTTACGCTTTGTTTTATTGCAGCAATTCTCTAAATAAAAAAAAAAGTTCATTTTATTTCTCATTAATGTAAACTCAGCATCCCATCTTAACAGAAAAAAACAGACATGTAGAAATTTTTATAAGTAACTAGAAAATGCAGCTCCCGGAGGAACTGCGAATGTGTGTTGCATCGGTGCTGTCGGTTCTGGCCTGGCACAGGTCTGACACATGGTCAGTTCCGGTCGGGCGTGGGTCTGAGGCACAGTGGGCTCTGGTCAGGTGCGGGTCCGAGTCCTGGTAGGTTCTGGTCATATTTATAGCTTAAAAATTGACCGAGCTACAGCAGTTAAAAAACAGCCCTAGTCATTGTCTATGGGATTTTTGTGCAAGAAAATCAGAAATCATACAGATTTTAATTCAGGAAATTTAATTCAGGTTTCATTTAATATACTTTATGTGAAAAAATAAACGAATTAACCAGTTATTTTAACTACTGTACTTTTTGTTTCTTTACCTTGTTACTCATAATTCTGGAGCTGATACACATATGTACATATATACACCATATTGTCCATACAGAGCTTAAGGACAGTATTTGTATGAGTCAAAACAAATTAAACTCTATACTTTTCAGACTATGTTTTCATGGTTTAACAGCTTTACTCTATATTTTTTAATGCATTTTATTTATGGTCATCCTAAGGTTCAATTCTAAATTGTGTATATGTATACCCAGGGCAGCACAGTGAGCGGCCTGGGTCCTCCCTGTGGAGGGTTTACTCCGGGTACTCTGGTTTCCTCCCATAGCCCAAAGACATATGTGTTAGGTTAATTGCTGTCTCTAAAGTGGCCCTTCGTGTGTGTGTGTGTGTGTGTGTGTGTGTGTGTGTGTGTGTGTGTGTGTGTGTGTGTGTGTGTGTG
>JAVSBV010004542.1:0-12846 GCA_033117975.1 Parotocinclus spilosoma | reverse complement strand
CTTCCGGAGAGCACAGGAATCCTCCCATAAATCGCTGATCGCTAGGTGGCGACTTGTGGCTTATTTTTCTTATTCTTATTCTCTCACGTTTTTTGGTCCGATTAAGCGGAATTTCGGTCCAAATAAGCGAATAACATTACACATATATAATAGGATTTGTTTCTGTACTTTAGGACTTGGTCCGAATAAGCAGCTGGACGCATTAACTGGTGGTCCAATTAACCGGAATCGACTGTAGTTTCATTTCTGAATGAATTAAATCAGTATCTGTTTTACTAAGAGGATCTTATAAGAGGCCTGACCACGTGACTGGGATTTTGAGCTAAAACTTGATAGATCTCATTTCACTGAGGTTAATCTAATCTCACATCAGTTCTCAGAGAAAGAGAAGGAAAGACAGACCGGTGGAACACCTGGAAGTATGAACTAGATCAGCACTGTAAAGCTGTTAAAGCTCTGAAAGCTTAAAAGAGATTTCATTTCAGAGCGAAAGTAAGAGAGAAATGAAGAATAACCTCGTTTTTAATCTTTAATCTCTCGGTTTGTGTCGGCAACAGATTACGGCTTATACTAGAATCAAAAGGCAGTTGGTGGGCCTGAGTGAAGGTAAAAACATTCCACCAGGGCACGGGTATAATAACGTATTTCTTTCATAAACTTTCACTTAGCAAAACTCACTGATGTACGACTCTTAAGTTCCCCAGTTTGATCTCTTCATAAGCTTTCCAGTGACACTATGGACCTGAGATCAAAACCCTCACATCGACCGTCATGTTACAAAACTAATCCGAGTTCACAAGACCCTTCCTTCCTTCCTTTTTATGAGGGCCATGAAAGCACATTTCAATGATTGCGTACCTTGCTCATGCCTATTCAAAATCTCATATAACAGGATCAAACCTAAAATCATGTAAAACACATATTAATAAAATAATACAGAACAAAAAAAAAAAAAAAAAAAACAACACTTGCAGATGGATGGGTCTGTTAAAAGAAATTCTTTCTTCATTTGTTTCCAGTGCCCATGACTCATCTGACAGTCAGTACTGCACATCCTGAACTGACCAATAAACCCAGTTACATTTATGACATTTAGCAGACGCCCTTATCCAGAGCGGCTAACAATTAATACAGTCTTACAATCCATTCCTTCTGGTCCATAGTCCAGTATCTTAACCACTAGACCGCCACAGACCTAAACTTGGCTTGTTATGGCCTGGTTTTGAACCTGAGACCTTACACTGGATAAGTGAATGCATTAGCCCTACAGAGACAGCTTCAGGATCAGTTAAGCCTATAATTAGATACACAAAAATACCAGCTTACTTTAGATTGCGTCTTTAAATTTGTAGTGGAGGTTTTGTAGTGGTTTCCACTACTTGGCTGTGGTGGCTTAGCATTTAAGGAACTGGACTCTGGACTCGATGGTCCAGGGTTCAAATCCCACCTCTGCCACAGTCGGGTCCTTAAGCAAGGCCTTTAACTCACCATTGCTTGAACTGTAAGACTGTATGAGTTGTACGTCGCCCTGGATAAGAGTGTCTGCTAAATGCTGTAAATGTTGTCCGAAATTTTGGTTCATAGATGCTCGAGTGGCATAGGTTAGACCACCACTTTGGAGACCTGGGTTCGAGTCTCGGTGACACCTACATTGGGACGGCGGGTTTTGTCAGGGCTTCCATGTCATGTAATGATAAAAGTGTACATAACATTTGTTGAGAAAACAATATTATGCTGGCTGGAACAGCCCTCTGTATGCCCTTCCTTAGTCCATTAAAAATAGTTTTCCATATTTGTTGCATTCTCTTACCTGGTAAGACGTGGGGCTTTTTGGTAACGCTGCCACTGTGTTTATCAGGTAAGCAAAAGATTACGGATTTGGCGTCATCGATTTCGATTTTGAACTTGTTGTACAATACACAGCTCTTAGACAACAATGATAACATGGACTTATAGTAATTCATTCTAGTAATCATAGAGGTACGTTTCTCACTGTTAGCAGTGGATGTAATGCCCTGAACTTTAGAGATATAACAGAGATGATAAAGTACTTTTCCTGATAGCATGACTGCATCATTTTAAGATCCCTGTACGAAATGATTCATAGGTTCTTTAAACCGTTTCTGAGGCAAAGAGTTTTGCTTTCCCATTTATTGGCCTTACAATTGTGACCAGTAGTTTAAGTTTAAAAGTCTAGCATAACAAGAAGGTAGAGGGGGCTTATTCTTTCCCTAAAATCCATTTAGCCAATCCAAAACACACAATGTACCAAAATAAAAAGGCAGAGGTTTGGGGCAACGGTGGCTCATTGGTTATAGTTAAAGCTTGGCAACGTGTATTCTCATTTGGCTTACATAATTATATGGCAACAAATATTGTTATTTCTAAGTATTTTCTTTTAGTTCTCCTGCTCCACAATATAATGTGTCTGTTTCATGAAGCTTGACCATATCCAAAGTCAAATAGAACAATTTTTTAGGTAATTTCTAAGTTTGGTAGGGATCATGGAGAAGGGATCCATATCACTTTGCTGAACTCCAGTCTTTTCTGTGTTTGAGATGAATTTTAATAGCATATTTAAGGGAGAAGAGACAATTCCTTTCCTGTAATTTACGAGAGGTTTTTCAGCCACTAAGTAGAAAATGTGTGAGCATAAGGGTAAATCCACCCAGAATAAGTATTCTAAACTGAGAAAAGCAAAGCATGTGGTCAACAGCTCCTGGTTGGCGCTTTCTTTTCAGGAGGAAATTCATGAGGCGTTAGAGATAATTCTCCACCTCTACACTCTAGCTACAAGCTGGCTTGGGCTAACATTCATCACAAGCAGCACATTCAGCAGAAGAGCAGTTGCAGCTCCTAATGGCAGTATAAGCTATGTGCACACCATAGGCGGTTCCTGATACTACATAGTAAATTCTATCTGGGTAGTAGAAAAGTTGTCTTTATGTGGCTAAGTCTGACTGCCAAAACCGCGGTAGCCTAGCGGTTAAGGTACCGGACTCTGGTCCGGGGGTTCAAATCCCACCTCTGCCAAGCCGTCACAGTTGGGTCCATAAGCAAGGCTCTTAACCCATCATTGCTTGAATTGTAAGACTGTATCATTTGTTAGTCGCTCTGGATAAGGGCGTCTGCTAAATGCTGTAAATAGAAATGGAAATGGAAAACAACAGTTTAAGTGGTATGGCCAGAGTCCAGGTAGATCACAGTAATGTTCTTTACCAGAGTGTCCACAAAGCTAGACAACAACCTTGTTGAGAAGGTATCAGCAGGAAAGAAGAAGAAAGCTGGATTGTCATGGTACATGGTACAACGAAATTCTGAACGGAATGCATTTTCATTGCTCAGTTGCCACTCAATAGTGAAGGCGGTAGTGCTCTGCCACTGGCGTCTATGACTTTCAAACCCAGTAGTTGCCGTTGGTATGACCAAGGTGGATCCAGCAGTACTGGTTTAGTGTTATAGATTATTTGAGTTATTCCAGACCTTAATTCAGAAGTATTCAGATAACAAACGTGAGAAACTAGTCCTCATTAACACATATAATACTGATCTCAATCAGTTATAATGGATGGCATGCTAGCACTGTTGCCTCACAGTTCCAAGAGCATCCACCCAAGCTCCAGGGTGTTTTCCCATTCCAACTCCAACTGGTGCCTCTAAAGTGTCCCAGTGTCAGTATGATGTGTGCAATGGACCTTTGCGTTGGTTAGACCCCAGTTTCCCCAGCAACCCTGAATTTGATTATGGGGTTGTGAACATGAATGAAGAAGCAGGTTTTTGGATCACCCTGTCCATGATGTGCACCAACGTTGTACCCCAGTGGTGTGCACCTTAAGGTAATTCACGGAACAACAGATTGGATCGCCTTCGGTCATTGTTAGTGCAGAATCTGGCATGTTCTCTCTGTCACGGGATTCCATATATCCTGTTCATGCATATCACCCAGTGGAAGAAGCAATCTGAAGAGAACAGGCCATTCCAGTCCATCTGTACACAACACCCTGTTAAAGGTTCTCACTGTCACCAAAGGACTGGAGATAAAGTGTGCTGAGATGCAGACATTACCAGTGTGCATGTTTTAAAACGGTATCAGAAATATGTCCCAGGTTGCTGATACATCGGTTTTGGCCTTCAGAGTCAAGGAGAGGTCTGTATATCTTTCCTGCGGCCTTTGTTGCTATTAATAAGAACCTTGGTCTTCTCTTTGGAGTGCAGAAAAAAGTATGTGACATTTCCGATTTATCAAATACGCATTTTCACCTTTGTTTGCTTTAGAGCTTTTATTTATTTGGCTTCTTAACGTCGCTATCGGCATCAGTGGCCATGTAAGCGACACACACAAGGTCATCTCCATACACAAGTTCATCTCAACACCAGTCACATATACATGCATACATATATAAATATATACACACACACACACACACACACAAACCAATGCCAATTTGGAGTAATCAATTAACCTAACACACATGTCTTTGGACTGTAGGGGGAAACCGGAGTACCCGGAGTAAACCCATGCAGACTCCAAACAGAAAGAACCCAGGTATCTCCACCCAGGGATTGAACCCGAGACCTTCTTGTTGTGAGGCAGCGGTGCTACCCACCGAGCCACCGTGCTGCCTGCTTTACAGCTTTAAAGACAAAGATAAATGGATGCTGAAATAAGTCCAGAATTGACAAACAGGGAGTGATCATTTGATTTATTTATGGCAAGGCCCTTACCATTTTCAGACATTAATGCACAATCATCAGCTGTTACAGCTCACATTACACTTAATTAACATGTATTTTTAAAATCACCCATCACCCTGAAATGTCTCAGGTACAGAAAATATATTAGGAAATAAATAAAAGCATATGTCAGGTCTTTGCTGTAGGTAGTAAAATAGTCTTTAGCAAGCCCTTTCTTGAAAAAAACAACAACAAAAAACTAAAGGTTGATATCATTGACTCCTGATAATGACTAATAAATAACAAACGAATAATTATGCAGCTCTGCTGTAATGACGCATTGTAAAAGTGCCTGCGATTCGTACGTTATTTTCTCAGAGTATCTGTGACGCCTTAGGCGTTGGAATAAATAATACAGGGTACAGAGCTAAACAAAATAAGATATGTTGAAACCATTGTATGGCTACGTTCCCGATATCCACTGGAGCTACTGTGTGACACACCTATGGGAAAGGTCCCTCTAAGGAACTACACACTATGATACTATTTGGTCGTAGCTGAGGTCACGATCAAACTCCACATGGTCAGAGTGCAACGTTTTGATCGGACTGAGGAAACTACCCGTGCCACTGAATCCTGGCAGTGCCATCCTGCCTGGTCAGAGATCTTCCGAGCATGACTGGCCATGCCTGAGGGAGAGGAGAATAGATGTGACCCCTGCTGGCCGTGCCAACAACCGGAATCCCATCTGGTGCGTTCATACTCCTGCACCCTACGTTCTCTCAATGTCCTCCATTAGTACTTAACAGGTGGAGATTGAGATGGAGATGGAAAGGGTACACACTCAGCACGTGTATTATATTTACCAAACAGTTTGAAAAATGACTCGGTGGTTTGACGCTAGAGCGCCATACTTTAGCGACATCTGCTGGCCAGATCTGTGTACTTGTCACTGGAAAACCCGGGGGAAAAACTATTTTTGCAAAAATAGAAAATATATATATAAAGTCTGAATTTTACAACAATTATTTCTGTGGAATAATTCTGGAGACATCTAGTGAATAACTCACAGCTAAACATAAGCTTTTCCAGGACTAAAATGTTAAAGGACTATTAGCAGTCCTTGTACTGTCAGATTGCTAATGTTTTAGGGAGTAACTTAAAAGTAAAGCACACGTGTACAGTATCTCCCCATTACATTTTAAAATCATTTAAATTAGTAATATATCATGTCATTGATTACCTTTTTGAATAAATACCCCAATCTTTGAATACAAATCAGGACCAATATAATAATAGTACACCAATTAAACTGTGAATCTGAGAACCGTACTAGATCACCTGAATATTACATATATCCTTCACCATTCACCCTACCAAACAAACTCACGCCCACACACCGAACGTTGGCACACAATGATGGTCCCAAAACAATGGAAACCGACGCGCAGATTTTGTATGCATATGTTTAAGTCTTAGAACGTAAAATTCCCTGATGCTTCTGTAAAGAAGAACTCTTCTCAGTATAACCATTCTGTTCCCGATATACAGGGTGAGTCCAAAGCCACAAAGCCCTTTTATTTTAATAACAAGCAGGAAAATGACATCTCTAAATACCCCAAAATCCCAACACGCCGTCTTGAAAGCCGCCATATTGGATCAAGGGCATGAACCCAATTGCCCCAATCAGATTTGCAATATCTCTTTTGGAAAAGTTACCAACACAGAAACGCATTCTCATGCCCAAATTCCAAGGACTGTGGACGACCAGCCATGTAGTGATCGTCCAAAGACCGCTACCGACAAAGAAAACTCAATGGTTTTGTCAGCCGCTGTGAAGAGTCCACGAGGTGTCCTGGGACTTTTGACCACCCTGTAGCCAAAATACTGATCAGGTTTGGTCATTGGTGAGCTGGTTCACCTCAGGAAAATAAGTAAACAAAAAGCAAAACAAACAAATGAGCTCTTTTTGCCTCAGACATCATTTAGTGACAAACAAATTATTTATTGAGGAGCTGGGTGATTTGACTGCAGAGCTCATAGTTAAGGCACTGGACTACTGACTAGAAGGTCCAAGGTTCAAGTCTGCTGCTTTGAGCACAGCACTTAAACCACAATTCCTTGGAGTGGACCCTGCTGTACGACTAAATGTAAATCCATAAACAGAGTGAATTGTGAGTAGTGAATTCTGTGGCAATCATAGTGAAAATAGAGAGGAGGCGGAGTTTAACACATCTTCATGTAGTGCTAGTCATTGGCGTCAAGCTGCCTCAGCCATGGACACATTTAAGTTTAACGGAATTAAAAAACAAATGTCCAAAAACTTTGGACGTGCATTTATGATTTATTCCACCAATCGTTTTCCCACATCACCCAGCTCTAACAACCAAGACAATTAAGTGTTTTGGCCTGAAAGTGTCCTACCACAACTCGCTGCCCACCGAGCACCACCGATAAGAACCACCAGCGCATGTAGGTCATTGCTACTGAATAGGAAGTAAGACTGTAGCGTCAGATAGCGCACCTACTTGGTCTACATGAATACACAGTCCCAAAATTATACACTAGCAGTCAAGCCCATCCTGAAGGAAAAGAGAGGAGAAAATGTTTAGTTGTCCATGTCAGACATCCAACAGTTGACACCAGGTTTGGAAGAGATAACCGGCAAATTCTGCCCCGTGTTCTCTGATCCTGGATCTGCCACGAGCCGTCATCAGCTCAGGCATGGGTGAAAAGGCTGAAGGTCCGGGTCCTGCATCATAGGTTGCTCTGTGGATCTTTTTGCTCTGGACTGCAGGACTCCTGGTTTTCTCCAGCAGAAGGTTCAGTACAGCGGGTCTGGGTTGCTGACTCTCCCTTTTCGCCTACTACACCAGGCCCCATCTGTCCCTCCAGCACCAATTGGATGGTATGCCTATCCCCATCAGCTTCATCCAGCTCGTTCTCTTTGGCCAGACGGAATTTGATGTTCAGCTTTTCCGTTTTTTCTGTGGAACGAAGGAAGTATGGCATCATGAAGACATAACATCTTATTGATGTTACAAAAGAAGAGAGCTTTGCTCATGGTTTATCAGATCGACCAATAAAATATAATCCAAATACAGTCGATTCCGGTTAATGGGACCACATCGGGACGCGATCGTTTTGGTCCTAATAACCGGCTGGACCTAAAATGATAATCACTGATACCTTTTCCCAGCTGTCGCTCTTTAGGAAGCAGCAATACGTCCACGTTTTGGTGCTCCTGCAGTGCGGCAGTTAGAACAGCTCCTTCTCGGCTGAACAGGAAGACCAGCGGTATTGTGATTTCCTTGGTAGGCTCTCCGTCTCCAACCATCTGGAAGAGAGGTGTCTCAGCACTGCTACTGTCCTCCTGCTGATCTGGGAGGAAATCACAAAGCAAGATGGGACTGAAGGTTTGTAATGTTTTGGTCAATATTAGACAGAAATTATAGACTAACATTATGTTTACATAATCCATTCATTTAATCAATGAGCTCACCAATGAAGATGACCCCAATGGCCCCTGCCTCCTGCAGTCGTCGAGCTTTAGCAGCAAACATGCAGTCTCCTCTCAGAGCCACGCCTATGTGGCCCTGCAGCTCTAACACGTTCTCTATGGGCCCACACGCTGTGTACGGAACGCACTTCACTATGCGACCCTTAACCTGGAATGCCGAACAGAGAGAGAAAACATGGAATCAAACCAGATTATAAAACCATATACTTGTACCCCCCCCCAGTCCCAAATGGCTCACTCCATGCTCCTGCTTTGAGAGGTCCATTCCAAATTTGGCTGGTCCGGCTGTCAGGACTGTTCTACCCAAAAATGGAGGGGAGATGAGCTGCACGATAAGCGGCACCACCTCCTCTTCTTCACTTGTGTGGCTGACCTCAGCCACCAGCTTCACTCTGTACACATCTTTTTGGATGTCCTTTAAAGTCAGAGCATAAGACTGAGAAGGGCTTGTAGAAGAACTGCAGGCTCACAAAATAATCAGTAACCTCCTAATGGTACAAATGTTGAGCGAGTTTACCTGGGTCACAGAGCTACTGCTGGCTGCTGCTACCATATCAGAAAGAGAGATGCCCATGCTTTTCAGGAACTCAACTGGCTCAATTCCACTGTCATGCAGAGGCAGCTCAACTCCTCTGTGTTTGAATGGAGAGGATGCAGTTTTTAGAATTTAAGTGCCTTGCAGAAAGCCTGGTTCACACTAGACATTAATCTACTATTTATAATATTTTATTTAAAAAAAATTTTTATCTCCTAAAAATAGCATTTTTTAAAGGTATAGTTAAGTTGGCAGTCCAACTTCCATAAACTGGTTTCACAAAAGTCAAACTGGAAAGTCTGGAAAGTGCAAAGTCTATGCTGGACATGATTTTTGGATAATGGTAAGAACAGAATATGAACATCTGGAGTTAAACAGCAGTGCAAAGTATAAATAACCAATAACTGACCCGACAGGAGAGCCATGGGGTGCTCTGCCCACCCCAGTGAGGTATTTGTAACGGTCCCTGATGGTCTTGGCAAAGGAGGGATTGTTGGGGAACAGGGTCTGAGCGCTGGGACAGGAATATGTAAACAGATCATCCTCATGAGCCGTTTTAAAGGCCTGAAAACACAACCGAAATCCAGGACAATCACTAAGAGCAAAAATATGAAGCATATGAAGCATCTACTCTCACTTTTACAAATGGGGATTAAACCATTCATCATACTGTTTAAAAAAAAAAAAAAAAGAAACGAAGTCTTTACATGTGATAAACAAGACACGGGTCAAGCCACGAGTGCTGGAGAGAGGCACATTACAGTACTATATATATATACACACAGTACTAACACATCAATACAGGCTTATGTGATATAAAAGGAAAAAGAACAAGAAGCACTGTGTGCAAGGGCAGTGTCCAATTTAGTGTTTTTACCGTACTGTTGCCTTTACAGGATGTATGTGCAGTGGAGAGTGAGACTGGAAGCAGGTGAGCTTCAGTGGTGAAGATGTAGTCATCGATATTAAAAGGCAGATTACTTTTCTCGGAGAAGAGGAGGTAGAGGTACTTAAACATTTCAGCCAAGAAGAAAGAGTCCATCCTGTAAAAAAAATCAGGCATGAAACAGTCATGTGCACAGTGGACTAGGAAATTTTAAACTGGAATTATACAGTGTTCCCTCGTTTATGGCCGGGGTTACGTTCCAGGACCACCCGCGATTAACAAAAATCCGCAAAATAGGGACGCTATATTCATTAAAGTATTTCTACACTATTTTAGCCGTAGAACTTGCAGAACGTTTGGGTGGCTTGAAGGGCTTGAATGAATTTGGTCTATAATGAAACTTTTACAAACAGCGAACACAAAACCGCAGATAAAAACTTGTCATGTCGGCAAGTAGCGACTCAGGCGGCCGATGCTCTAGTGTTACTTCTCGTTTTTGTGAGTATTCATCTGCTGAGTAAATACGCTATTGTAGTGTTTTTAACTGTTGAATAATGAAGCAACACACTGAAGTAATGGAAAGGGATTGAGGAAAAAAAACATTTATAACATTCCTTTATTGTTAGAATACATATTTTTATTTTTTTTAAATAAATTGTGATTTTTTTTAAATGTAAAAGTTCCGGAAAAACACAGGAAACAGCAAAAGTCTGCGATATATTTTATCCATTAATATTTTTTTGAAAACCCGCGATGCACCGAGGCCGCGAAAGGTGAACCGCGAAGTGGCGAGGGAACACTGTATTAAGTTTTAGCCCAAATAAATGGTTCAGCACATTAATTAGCAATTACAGCATTAACCAGACAAGAAAGTGCTTCTTCCTAGCAGACATGAACACATGCTTGCCCACAAAGTCTATATGACCAAAACACCATTCAAATAAAACCCAAACAAATAAACCCAACCCAAATAAAACTTCTGCGTAATGTATGCGTTTGGGTGAGAGCCATGAACTTTCTTCCACAGTCCCCTGACCTAGCCGTATCGAGCATTTAGAGGGGCACATGAAGCCAGAAAAAGGCAAGCATTAAGCAGCATCACAAGATGTTTAGTTACATCTTTATATTTTTAATTTTATATGAATATACATGCACAATAGAGACAAAAAATCATTTTGATTTAGGTACTGTTCCTAGTTACCATCGTCATGTAATTCGCCTAAACACGTAGACTTATGGGACTGTGGTAGCCTAGTGGTTAAGACACTGGACTCTGGACCAGAAGGAAATGATGTGAATGATGATGATGATGAAGGTCCAGGGTTCAAATCCCACCTCTGCCAAGCTGCCACAGTTGCTCCTTGAGCAAGACCCTTAACCAATTAAGACTTTATCAATTGTAAGGCTGGATAAGGGCGTCTGCTAAATGCTGGAAATGTAAATGTAGACTACTCATGAAAATCCAGGTCATAAATCTCATGAGACACGTCTGGAAAACCTTGTTCCAACAGTTGCCTGTAAGCACCTCCTCTAACCGCTTTCCCACACTAATCTTTGAAACCACTTGCCTCACAAGGTGTCATGTCTTACAATTCAGACATGACCACGTGATACGACGTCATTCTACATAGTTTTCACATTTACTCTGTAAATTCCCGTGTGAAAGACGTTGCATTCATCCTTACTTGACGTAACTCAACTCAGACAGGTCTATTATTATAGGGCGTGTTTGACGCTTACCTGTCCTCGTGCGTCCCCGTCCTTACATCCTGCACCGCAGCGAACCCACAGGGAACCCTCGCATGAGCGTTCAGCTTTTCCACTATAGACAGACCCACTTTGAGGTAATGTGGATCACCTGTAGCCTGAGAGTGATAAGGGGAGGCGGTGTTACCAAACGAATCGCTTAGTAGAATATGACCATATCAAGAACATACCAAGAGGCAAGTACCTTGTAAAGAAAGTAAGTGCTCTCTGCAAACTCTGGTCGTAGGGGGTGCTGACCCCAGTGAACTCTAAACTCGGTGGTGAAAGCCTGGAAAATAAATTAGGCAGTCTAATCTACGGGGGTTGAAATAGGATATTCCTACACAAAGTTGGATTTTATGATGGGAGGAGTTTGTAGATGGGCGTATTTTCTCAGTGCCACCATTTTTACACAACGCTTAATTTTGGACCATGGTCCAACGTACACACGCCTACTGACACACGTTCTGTCTTTAAAATGCTAAACACTAATATAACTGTGAATGTACTGTGGAACACAGTAACATTTTACTTAATATCCACTATGATTCCCAGTATGATAAATACAAAAAAGCTGAGAGATAATTGTCCCGGATGATGCAGGCTAGTAGTGGCAACATTTCAGTGTGTTTACATGCACCTAATTAGATGCAGAACATCAGATTCTGTTGCCTTTCTATCAGCTTGAACTAGTCTGTCCGTTCTCCTCTGACCTCAACAACACATTTTCACCCAAAGAACCACTGCTCACTGGATATTTTCTCTATTTCGGTCCATTCTCTGTAAACCATAAAGACGGCGATGCTTGAAAATCCCAGTAGTTCACAGTTTCTGAAAAACTCAGGCCAGCCTATCTAGCACCAACACCAAGCCACGTTCATTGTCCTTTAAATCTTTCTTCCCCATTCTGATGCTCGGTTTGAACTTCAGCAGTCTTGACCATGTCCACAGGCTTAAATTGCACTGATAAACCTGAGAATGACGTATTTGAGATTTGCATTAACAAGCAGTTGAACCTAATACAGTGGCCAGTGATTGTGTATAGATAGTAACAGGTCCATAGTACAGAATTATAGTATCGAATGTCTTTCTCAGAAGTTACCTCGGGTAGGAACTTGTGCTGTTTAGTGACTTGATATAGCATCTCATGGGTCTCTATAGCAGGCTTCAGGTCCCCCCTTAAAACCTGAATAAGAGAGTAGAAGCATTACAAAAAAAACACATAACTTCTAAATCCACGCTCTGTAATATCGAAACAGAATCCAGTCGATTCTGGTTAATGGGACCACATCAGGACGTGATCGTTTTGGTCCTAATAACCGACTGGTCCGATTAAACAAACATGCCCTATGTTACAAGACGGGACATGCTACAGTGCTGGCCAAAAGTATTGGCACCCTTGCAATTCTGTCAGATAATACTCATTTTTTTCCAGAAAATGATTGCAATCACAAATGCTTTGGTAATAATATTTTCATTTATTGT
>JAVSBV010004531.1:0-12846 GCA_033117975.1 Parotocinclus spilosoma | reverse complement strand
ATATTCTCAATTTAAACTAAATCCATCTGGCATTTTCTCCCACATGCAGCAAGGGTTTCCCAGGAATGGGAATTTATTGCCAATCCAGTATTTATGGGACCAGCTGGGAAGCCATATTTGGTATCCTTTGAGTGTGTAGGATCTACAGACCCAGATAAAGTATCTGCTCTAAATCTAAAAATTACTTAAATGTGCTGCCTATAACCAGTTATGGCCATAACCAGTGTTGGGTGGTGTTCAGTTCTCTTATTGCACTGGGTTAGACGCTGTTCTTAAGTCTATTAATCCATAATGTTATGGATCTGTAGAGTTTACCAGAGGGTAGAAGATCAAACAGATGATGTCCAGGGTGGGATGGGTCCTTCAGCGTGTTAGCTGTTCTGATACTGTTGGTGGGACATGTAGGTACACAGTCATAGGGGTACAGACTGTATAGAAGGGGGCTTAACACACGGCCCTGTGGAGCACCAGTACTGAGTGTAATGGTGGTGGAGAGGTGAGATCCAGTCTGATCCAGCTGCTGATGGACTGTGACAGTGCTATGTTAGTGAGTTTAGTGACCATCTTACTTGGAATTAGGGATTAGATTAAGGGTGGACAATGAGAATAAATACTGGACAGGAGTTTTTCCTGTTTCAAAGATAATTTAGTAATCGTTAAAGTAAATCTCTACTTTGGGTTTCCAATCACAGTAATGATGTCATAGCCTTAACCTTAATAAATTTAGTGTCCCCCAGTGGACATGAAATATCCCACAGTTCCCTAAATTGGAATAAAAAACCTTAAATTAAAATACTGATGAAAACGTGATTACTCACCATCAAAGCATATGGATTTACCACTGGAACCTGCCTGTTGGAGATATTATAGCACATTCTTCATTACCATTAAGATTATCAGGTTGTATCCCACTCCATAATCTCATGGTTCCTAGTGTTACGTTGTTGTAGGACCAGCGCCAGCTGTTGATGTCAGTATACAGTCCAATCCAGGCACTGGAACTAACATGGTGGTTCTGGTCTTCAGTTTGGAGTTGGATCATCTCAGCATCATTTTCTACCGTCGCCAGGTCAGTATGTTTAGATCTGCAGTAAGACTGAGCTTCAGTCCAGTTGTTCCCCTGCAGGACCAGATAGTACTTACGAGGAACAGAAGGGACCAGGGGGACGACTCCTGTGGACACCACATGTTTTACATATTATATATATATATATATATATTGTATATGTTATATATAATCATTTATCCATATAAAGGTTTATTTGATTCCTACAACTCTTTCTCCTTTTTAATGTATTTAGTCACTAAGTGCATTCTCTGGAGCATTCACCACCCTGGGTCATCCTGGACAGAACTGGAACATAAAAGCTCTCAGAGAATCTAAAGATCAGTAAAGGTTTAAACATTGCACATATCTAAAGTGCTACAGATCTGAGAGCAGAACCTGGAGAATCTGCTTCACAACATCACATCACAACACGACACTGAGAAGGAACATCACACACACAATGAGAACGTTTAAAATAATCCCTAAAAATGAACCCAATCTAAAATCCACCTCAATAAACCCAACATTCAAATCATTCTATGTGTTTTTTAAACCGAGTGAATAATTGTGAGAGTTCTGCTTTAGATTCTCACCTGTAAGGAACAGGATGATGAAGAGTCGCTGCTCCATCGCTGATCTTCTACTAAAACAATAATGAGAACAACTATCAGCACTGTACCTCATACCTGTACGGTTCCTGCTCTAAAACTGGAACTATACAAGTCAGCAATAGGATCAAATAAATAACAGCGTTATGAAATAAAACCAACAGAACTTTTTATTTTAAGGTTTAAACCCTGGTTCTCAGGAACTGCTGGTTCTGCCTTTTAGTTCCAAACCTCTAAGCTTCAGAACCGTGTAATAAATTAAAAAACAGTCATAAAAAAAGTAGGTAAAATTTCATATGAAAACTAATACCAGTTCACTTCATCCTATCTGAAGAGTTTTAATCTTTCAACATTTAAATAAAATCAGTTCATTTAAATACCACAAAAACCATTAAACATTCCAGAATGATTCCTACTGGTGAGAACTGAGAGGTACCTGTGGTTAGAAGACGGGGGATGAAACGTTTGGGTTCATCACACCGCAATGTTCTTCAGCAAACTTCTTTGAGATCTGAGAAACTGCGCAGCTGTTGTTGTTGTTTTTAAACACTGCTTTTAGTGAACAAAGCTTCCCCTCTACTTTGTATAAACGACTCATCAATGTAAATAAAGGTGGAAGGTGAAGAAATACTGTCACTCAGTCTCTTAAATACAGAGTCAAGATAGACTCTGTCTATACAGAGTTTGTTTACAGCAGAGGAGTGAGAAACAAGGAAAAACAATCTGGCTTTTAAATAAATCTGAATTTATGATCATGCCTTAAATAACCACAAAGATCTTATGGAGAAGCCCTCAGAGTCCAGATGAAGTTCCTTCTGAACCCCCTGTAGGGTTAGGGTTAGATCATATTTCTGGAGTTTTATCACAACACTTTTTTTCTCAAGCTTCACCCAGAGCATCAGTTCTAATAAAAAGTATCGGAGCGTCCCTGCACTGATGTTCCTCTTATAAACACTGTGTGTTTGTTTGTTGTTCTGCACTAAATGTTTTGTGTTACTGTTTTGAATGTATTGGTGGTTTTGGGAGGGGGGAAGGGGTCAGGAGGAAACAAAAGCAGTCTGTTCCTTACTGACGTATACAGGCTAAACATTTTGTAAATGCATCATTTGCATGAGTCAAACACATGGTGGTTACATTTTCCTAAATGGATCTCGGTTCACAGCTGCTGGAGTTTGTTCCTAATTCACTGGTTCTAAATCGTTCTAGATCATTTGGCTATTAATTAAACAAGAGTAACATAAATAACGGTGTTTAATGTTTGGTTCAGTACCAGTAGAGATGATGTAACCATTAAACTACACTGGTCTGATTAATCTGTTTGATATCATGATGGATTACATAACATGGGGCTGATTTGGGGACTTTAGTTTTGTTGTTAACCAATCTTAGTGATTTCAAACCTGCGTTATGTGGATTAGTAACACACTCCAGCAGCTGTGAACCGAGATCATCATGTGTTTGGCTCATGCAAATGATGCATTTACAAAACGGGGTTAGCCTGCTTTAGTTCAGTGAGGGACATTTAGGTGTTTGAAGAAAACAACAAAGTAAACGTTTGTGTCTAAATGCAGCGAGTATAAAAGAAAAATAAAAAATATATAAACAACAGACAAAGAATGTTTGTGATAGATCACAGTATAGGAACTAGGAGAGGCAACACTTACAGTACTGTGCAAAAGTATTAGGACACCATTTGATTTGCTGTCTTTTCACGTCTCAGTAATAATTGTATGGTGGTTACATTTAGACAACTCTAATGGTGACCTAATACTTTTGTTATAAAGATACAACATATTTTTATGATTAGTTATGATTTAACCATGAGATGTTCAGTTATCAGGAGACGATGAGACTCCAAGGATGTCTAATTGTAAATTTTATTGTTATTATTTACTTAATTTTACTATTAATTCAATCTTAATTATTTCATTTTTTACATCTAGGCCACCCAGCAGGTCGCAAGTTCCTTCTTTATTGAGGGAGTTTTTCCTTTCCACTGGCATTTTAATATAATATAATATAATATCATATCATATCATATCATATCATATCATATCATATCATATCATATCATATCATATCATATTGTAAAGCAGTTTTAAAATAATTCACCATTATAAAAAGTGATATTTAAATTAATTTGACTTTGCTGATAGATATGAAGTTTATCTTTAAATAGCCTGTAATGCAGATGGACGGACGGACGGACTTATATGTTCATTTATATGCAAGGGGAAAATTTCTTTGTTGCAGCAGCAGCAGTAACACAAGGTGATCTGTGGAAGGCTAGCGGTTGAGGCACTGGACCCTGGACCTGATGGTCTTGGGTTCAAATCCCATCTCTGCCAAAGCTGCCATAGTTGGGTCCATGAGCAAGGCCCTTAATCCACCATTGCTTGGATTGTAAGACTGTGTAAATTATAAGTCTCTCTGGATAAGGGCATCTGCTAAATGCCATAAATATAAATATAATAAATATAAGAACACTACACAAATGAAAATAGAATAGAAAAAATATAAGAAATGCACTAGTATGTGTTTATTATTATTATGTGCAGTAAAAAAGCCTTATTATCTCTTTTTATCTATTTTATTATTATTATTTATATTTTACCTTGTACAATGTATATTTGCTACTGGATAAAGTATCTATCTAAATAAGTCATGATAAGAAAATATCTAGTAACAAATATTACTTTTTATATTGTATTTTATTGCTTTCTCTGGTTTATTTAGACAGACCTTATGGTTTTATTGTGAATAATAATCCCTTGTTTAGATTGCTTAATAAATATCTCACTTTAAGAAATTATGTGTAACGTTTGTGTTTCACTATCAGTGTTTCTCTTTAATCCCTGATCTGATTGACGATCAGATTTTCAGATTGGACATTTTCTCTTCTGATAGATTTACATTTACTGTCAAACCATTAACTTTTTAAAAAAATTTATTTTCTCAATCCTGTGGACGTAATTAAATGTAATTATTTCTTGTTCGCTCATGCAGGAACTCATGCAAGTTATTTACACCCCACAGTAGTAACTTGAGTTCTAGATATGCAAATTCTGGCTCCACCCACACTGCCACAGGCCGGGACCTTGATCAAGATCCTTAAGTAGTTTGGATTGTTAGATTGCATTAGTTGTTGATTCTTGATAAGAGTATCTGTTAAATTACATAACAGTAGATTAAAATGTAAAGTCTAATAACGGCCCCTTCATATGAAAAGGTCACAGTTTCTTCCAGAAATAAACGATTCTGCTGTTGGTGGAACGTCCCGATTCTGGACCTACAAAAAAGCCTACTGATGAGTTCCTCACTGTAGATACAAACTCATGTCATATGATCATCATCAATCACCAGATACTGCTGTATGGGGGAAAAAACCATCACGAGCAGAGAATATACAAAGCTCTCCACAGAGTAACTGTGTTTTAGAAAGTATTTTATTATTAAGGAACAGTTTAAGTGGGAGCAATCCCTGTTCCCTGTTTCAAATACTGATGGATAAATCAAATCCATCCAAATCCATGTGTGAATAGTCCAGTACAAAAGAAAAGACCAGTACAAACCCAGAGTACTAAGCAAAAACAAAAATATTATCATGTGACCACTGATGTACGAAGCTTCATATGAGAACACAGATAACAGCTCCAGGGTCCAATTCCAAAGCAGCAAAAGTACCAACCAGCAACAGTGGGATTCTATTTTATATATACTGTATAGATTGCTTTTACCCAATGCTGCTATTTTGAAGACGTGGACAACAAGTGGTTTATTCTTATCAGTTGCTTTTATTAAAATACTATTTCTAATGCACTGGAACACAGTTTTAAAAGGTGTAAAATAGTAACATGAATCTGTTGTAAATACACAAGATGATACTGTGATAAGAGTGATTAAATAATTCCCTTCCATGATGTAATATCTTTAATAGACTGTTCTAATCTTACATTATACACCATATATTTAACTAATTACTATATGAAGTAATGAGAGTATTTAGTGTAATGAATGTTAATCTTTAGTAATAATCACACTGAGCTGCTGATGTGAATCAGAAGTACACTATGATATACGGTAATAAACATCAGATAAATTAACAGTAATCTATCATTAAAAGGAGAACATGTTGGACAAACTAAACCATTTTGGACCCTCAGTATATTTAGTTGTCCCATCACACAAGAAAGAAGCTAAAAACTAACAGTAAGTGAATTATTATAGATATAAAACATTTCTATTTTACATATCAGGGGTATTTGTTCTGAGACACACATCTTCCTGATTCCCTATATTTGTATTTCAATTATTATTTAATCCTTGTACCATATGAAACAGCTCTCCGTTTGATTCCTTATATAATTTCACTGTAGCATTTCCAATCCCGTAAGCTTTCATCTTCTCCTTGATCTGGAAAACATGAAGGGATCTTATTTAAGGGATCTAACTTGTGATTAGATGATTTTAAAAGGTTATTCGTGTATTCCTTATCAGGGTCGCCGGAGAGCCGGTGCCCATCCAGCAGCACAGGGCATGAACGACCCCATATGACCCCATGGTGCCAGTCCATCATAGGGAACTCACACACCCACACTATGGAAACTTTGTCAACATTAATTAACCCGACAGACATATCTTTGAAATGTGGAAGGAAATCGATATACTTAGAGAAAACCCATGCAGGCAAGGGGAGAACATGCAAACTCCACGCAGGCAGAGCCCAGGTTCGGAACTGAGCTGGGGATCTCGGGGCTGTGAAGCGGTGATGCTAACCAATGCACCACTGTGAGATTAAGAACTTGAGTTAAACCTGTATGAAACATTTGAGACCCACCTGATTTAAGATGGATGACATCACTGCAGGATCGTTTAGATTCTGATCCGACTGAATCTTTATCCTGATGATTTGTTGTTGTGCTGTGATTACTACATAGAGAAATGCATACACACACACACACACACCTTCATTCATTTTATTTATTCATTCACTTTTGTAGCCTCTTACTCCTCCTCAGGATCACATGAAACTGGGGATTAACTGGCAGCACAGGGTGCAAGTCACACAGGGTACACACACACACACACACACAATGACTCACTCTGAGAGAATTTAGAGACATGGCATGTGAGAGGAAAGTGTAGTATTTAGAGGAAACCCATGCAGACAGAGGGAGAACATGCAAATTCCACAGTTGACTTGATCTTACCTCTGTAACAGAAGAAAGGCTTTATGTTTGAACATGATTCACCAACAGTCAGTCCATTATTTACTGAAACACAGTCTTTACCACCAACATTTCCACGTAGTGTTGGAGATGCTGGTCTGGTCCGACCACTTCCAGGAGTCTCTGTACAGGCCAAACCAAACAGCTCCAGTCAACTTTGGTACTATGAGTGAATTTTCAGTTAAATCTCGGGAGCTGGCCAGGTCAGTGTACTGCTGTCTGCAGAAGGTCTGAGCTTCAATCCATGTCCTAGCTACAGTCTGGTAGATGTACCTGCTGCTGCCAGTTTGTCTTTCTGTGTGTAATAAAACAAGCAGAATTATTTTCTTTTTTATAATAATATACAAGTGCCATATTATGTAATAAACCTGTAAAGCTGTATTGTTACAGACACTAATGATTAAATGTAGGCAGAATAACCATGATATGGATCATTGCTCTGAGGCACCATGTTTACATGCAGTTGAGATATTTTGTTTATGAATATATTCTCAATTTAAACTAAATCCATCTGGCATTTTCTCCCACATGCAGCAAGGGTTTCCCAGGAATGGGAATTTATCGCCAATCCAGTATCTATGGGACCGGCTGGGAAGCCATAGTTGGTGTCCTTTGAGTGTGTAAGATCTACAGACCCAGCTAAAGTATCTGCTCTAAATCTAAAAAATGTCATTTAATTAGATATATGTAAAAAATCTGACAGAGTTAACACAAAGTGAGGACAACTTGGATAGTCAAAATTTTATATAAAATGTACTTTGATGTTTAAATTATGTCTTGTCTTTCATATTTATAATTATTCTATTTAAAATAATATATATAAATTAATATTTTTTTGAAGTTTTTAGACATTTTTTAGGTTGATGAATGTAATGACTTTTGACTGAGGACACATACCATAACATAGACCTTCCAACCACGTACCAAATATTTGATAAAGTTTTACTAAAAATAATTTAAATATGTTTTAAATAATAACACAGGTATACACATTTTCTTTAGTTTCAACTTTTCATGTATGTAAATCATGATAATTATTGTTTCTTTTTTAATATAAAATACACTTTTTTATGTAGGACACGATTTGCCCCGACTCTCAAGTATGAGTGATATATATACACTTAGACATAAATTAATTAATATAATTTTTTGATTGGAAAAAAATCCTTGTATATATAAGTTGTAATTTTATTACTTGTTCATATTAGTTATCATTTTATTGCTATTTTCGTTTTACTTGTTTCATTCCATGTTTTTTTTATAGGTATATAGGTAATTTGCTGCAGATAATCCTGGTGTATGGGAACACATTACTGTGCCTCCATAACAGTTAAGTATTATAAGTAGATGAATTTGTCTTTATGTCTTTATTTTATCCAAGGAGATAATGTGGTTGATTTAACCTTTATTTAAATTCCAGGTTCTAAGGAAAGAAGTAGAGAGAAAAAGGATGCTATGATGACGATGCCCATGGGTGGCACTGGGTGCATTAGGTTTTAGTGTTAGGAGTAGGGGTTTAGGGGTTGGGGTTAGGGTTTGTAGTTTTGGGTTTGGGGTTCGGGATTAGAGGTTAAGTTTAGGGGTTAGGGTTAGGGTATTCGGGTAGACATCTTAGACCGATGTCCAAGACGAGCCCAGACCGGCGTTTGGCACAGACTTACCTCATGTCACCAATCACCACACCTATCCCTTCGTCACCCACTCATATATCTATATAACCCTGTGCTGTTCATTTAGTCCCCCATTGATGCATTAAACCCAATTTATGTATCTTTTTTGTGGTGGTGTTGGACCAAGATTGGCTGTGTTGAAGTCTTATTACCCTTAGAGACCGAATTGAATGTCTCCTGAAGTGTTGGACAATTATAGTATGCGCATCCTTGTTATGTTTTAAATTGTGTCTATGTTGGTTCATTCTGGTGGCCAGAGTATTTCTGGTTTTCCCTATGTATTGTAAATTACATTATGTTGGAGAGTTGGCCATAAAAAGCTCTTTTGTTTTTGGATTGAAGATTCTGCGTTTAGGGTTAGGGTTAGGGGTTAGGTTTTGGTCAAAGTACAATGATTCACCCCATCGCAATGCTTAAATTGCGTGGTTAGATAGGGAACTGCACGAGCCGGTGCATATTAAGTTCTGCCATTGTTCTTACTGCGGACCCCTGCTTGGCGTCTACTGATTTAACCAAAACCATCCAAGTGTAATGCGGTTGGGATTAATTAAAGTTAGTAGATTAGGAGTTTTAATTAATTTTATTAATTTAAGTAAGGGGTTAGGGTTTACTGGGCACAGCAGTGAAAACTCTTATTTAGTCCTGGGGAGTAGGGGTTCATGATTAGGTTAGTGGAGGGGAAATGAACTCCCCAATCTGACACACCCAGTAAGCTCTGAATTTAGCCAACCAAGAGAACTTGTTGGGCATGGGTCTACGTCATGCCACTTAGACCTGAGCCCAAAACCTTTCATTTGATGAGCGAACAGGCTAACTACTACCCTACAGGGATGACCGTGAGTACTGTAGCATTTATCCAGGCTTTGTCTCTTACAGAAATTACCAACATTCATATTGTAAACTTAAGAACATGGCCTGTTTAGTCCTGGGTTTAAACCCAAAACCTTTCACTTGATAGGCGAATTGGGCAACCACTATTGTTCAGGGATGGCTGTGAGTACTGTAACTTTGATCCAGGCTTTGGCTCTTGCAAAAATTACCAACATTCTTTTATGTAAACTAAAAAAACTTGGTTTGGTAAGTCTGGGGTTTGAACCCAAAATCTCTCACTTGATAGGCAAACAGGTTAACCACTAATATGCAGGGAAGGCTGTGAGTACAGCAGCTCTGATCCAGGCTTTGGCTCTTACCAAAATTACCAACATTATATTATGTAAACTTAAAAACCTGGCTTGGTAAGTCCTGGGTTTAAAGCAGTATTCTACAGGAAAGTTTGTGAGTACTGTAGCTTTGATCCAGGCTTTCGCTCTTACCAAAATTACCAACATTCAATTATGTAAACTTTCAATTGATAAGCAAACATGCTAACCAGTACTCAACAGAGTGTTGAGGGTGGATAAGATGCTGGGTCTTTACAGATATAATGTTTTTCATTCAATCAGTTTGTTATCAATAAAGCAGCTGACTTCAGAAAGCATAATTACTTGGCAAAAGTCTATTACTATTTATATATACTATTACTATGAGAGACGTTCTCAATCTCTCATTAAAGAGAGAGAGAGAGAGAGAGAGAGAGAGAGAGAGATATGTGCACAAGCAGCAAATCAAATCAGGGTACAATGCACCAGTGGTTTTCTCTCTTTCTTAGGGAAGGAAGCTGAAGCTGATGATTAAAACCCAGCAAATCCACACAATATTTAAAATCCACACATTATTTAAACCTTTTTGAAAATAAATCAAGCACACGTGTGTCTAAAGTTTATGAGGAACGCAAGGGTTAGGGTATATAATATAATATATTGTGCTGTTTTACTGCACTTTGAATTGTTTTGTTAGAATAGTCCAACATGTACAAAAACATGTTTTTTATTCAGACCCTACTGTGATTGTTCCACTAACTCACACTATATTTTTCTTTACTGTATCATCCATCTCTCTATACCCAGCCACAGTTCAGATCAACCCTGAAAAAAAGAATAGAGAAACACAAGCACGCCTGCCATCTAGTGGTCCATCAAAATGATTTTTGCTTTTTAGAAAATGACTGAAAGCTTTTCAAAAGTTTCCTGAACTTGGTAAGCATATCAGCATGATTAATTGGGGTTATTGTAAATAAGTTATTTCTTCCAGTAGTTAAGGCCCTCTTTCCTCTGGCTCACTGGCATGGTCAGTAGATGTAGAAGTTGTAAAAGCAAAAGTTAATCCTAAAAAAGGACTCATATATGCTTTTTAACAACATTATAAACCTTAATAATAAATAAAAAGTAATACATGCATTGTGTATTTAAGAGCCAGCAGCCATTTGAAAGTGTTTAAAGATTTGTTTTAAAACCCTAAAGTGAATTGCAGCAGAGGTGTTTGCTGAATATGATTTTTTATCATTTGCTCCCATCTTGTGGCCATTTGTGGAAGTGTTCCTCCATGCTTTAAGTTAAAGAAACTTGGCATTCGAAAGAACTCCTAAATTATACGAAAAATATATCTAACTATGTATAAATAATAAAACACATTGAAATTAAATTCATATAGTGCGGAAATAAAACACCAGCCACACGGAGGGAGGATATCCAGACTGCTCACAGTAAGGAGGCCAAGTCGCTCCACACAGGGATTCGAACCTGGGAGCTTCTTATTGTGAGGCAGCGGTGCTATCCAGTCAGCCACCATGCTGCTGCTGCAGTTATACCTGTTTATATGTAAGTATAAACCTAAAGGAAATCGTTTTTTCTGTTCTGACACTGTTGGTTAGGAACTAGAATTGAGTTTATATGATTACTGCATATGTATATTAGTTAATTATTTAGAGAATAGGATCTAGTTACTATGGAGGAATAAAATAATACAATAAAATAAAATAAAATATAACCGACTTAATGCTTTAACTGTGTGATAGAGACACCCAAATAGCGTAAATTGTATTGTTATGAAATGAATTATTTAGTTAACTTTGCTGTTGAAGATTAGTTAAATTAGTTCTAAGAGCAGCCTCGTGATTGGACAGGATGGGTGGGTTATTGAATGTGAGATAACCAATGAAATGAGTGATTGATGCAGGCGCCATTTTTTCACCTATGGGATAGAAGTAACGTTGCTGTTCCGTGTGTTCGCTATGAAAGATGCCTCCATGTTTGTAAGTAAATAATTTCCAAGTACACGTTGTAAAAAAGTTATATGTATTCGGATAGTGGTGTGTATTAGGGGATGTCAGTGCAAGTGAAGTGTGAAAAATGGTGTGAGATTGTTGCTTGTGAGTTGAAGCGTTTAGATTTGTGATGTTGTCTGTAGTGTGAGCGGCGGGGAAATGATTTATTACAATGACAAAATAGTAAAAAATAAATAAATAAATAAATATATATGTGATTAGGCTGTATGGGGCTGTTTGTTCAGTGTTGCCGTGCTCTGGAACTCTGTCCCTTTTTTTCTAAGCGCTAGCACTTCTGTTCCCAAATGTAAATGTTTTGCAAAAACCCGTATTTCCACAGTTTATTTCACATGTTGTTGTTGTTGTTGTCTCTGTGGTTGTGGGTAAATGTAAGCCTTGTTATGTAAATGAAGTTCTGTTAAGCGACCTTGGGTTCTGTGAAAGGTGCTATAGAGGTGTAACCTATTATTATTATTATTCTTATTAATAATAATAATAATAATAATAATAATAATAATAATGAGACTATGGAGGAGAAGTTGTAAATAAATAAGGTTTTATTTGAACCTTAGCTGTGGTGGAGAGATGCGCGAATAATGTGGATTGATATGAAATAGTTTTTTTTGTTGTTTTTTACTTTGCTGTGTTAGAGTAGCTAGAAGAGCAGCCTCCTGATTGGCAGAGAAGTTTCGGTTTCTGGCAGATTCTGTAGGCGACTAATGAAATGGTTGATCTGTAAAGGCGCCAGATTTGGGTATTTTAAGTGACTGGAATGACAAAATGTTGAACGATAAAATGATAAAAAGAAGAAATGTTTTTTTTTATTTTTTTTAACTAGTGAGACCTTGTGTGTATTGTGAAAAACAACAGACAATATAAAAGACAGACTGACTGTAGTTGAGTCATGAACGAATCTGTTGTGTTTCCTTGTATGCTGCAGGTCTGTTGCAGCGAGTAGAGGTGTGAATAAAAATTATTTTGTATGGCAGGTCATAAGAACGTTAAGACGTAGCATAAGACGTTGATAAGTTTAAGTGTTTATTTGTAAATACACTTATAAACTTTATATCATATACACTATCACAGTATACATGTGCACAAGAAGTGAAAAGCAGGGTAGATTTTCAAGTGTTTCCTGAATGTATCATGT
>JAVSBV010004520.1:0-12847 GCA_033117975.1 Parotocinclus spilosoma | reverse complement strand
AGCATCATGCTTTGGGGGTGTTTTTCAGCTGCAGGGACAGGACGACTGATTGCAATTGAAGGAAAGATAAATGCGGCCAAGTACAGACAAATCCTGGAAGTAAACCTCTTTCAAAGTGCTCAGGACCTCAGACTGGGCCGAAGGTTTACCTTCCAACAAGACAATGACCCTAAACACACAGCTAAAATAACAAAGGAGTGGCTTCGGAACAATTCTGTTCTTGACTGGCCCAGCCAGAGTTCTGACCTAAACCCAATTGAGCATTTCAGAAGAGACCTGAAAATGGCTGTCTACAAACGTTCACCATTCAATCTGACGAAACTGTAGAGGATCTGCAAGGAAGAATGGCAGAATCCCCAAATCAAGGTGTGAAAAACTTGTTGCATCATTCCCAAGAAGACTCGTGGCTGTACTATCTCAAAAGGCAGTATTCTACTAAATACTGACCAAATGGTCTGAATACTTATGACCATGTGATATTTCAGTTTTTCTTCTTAAATAAATTTGCAAAAATAAAAAAAATTCTGTCAAGATGGAATGCTGAATGTACATTAATGAAAAATAAAATGAACTTTTTTGATTTTAGCAAATGGCTGCAATGAAACAAAGAGTGATACATTTCTGAATACTTTCCGTACCTACTGTATGTCATGCAGTGAAAGTCCCTGCACATGTTAGAGTGCCTAAGCCCCATCCAAATCACAGATAATTAACAAATGAGCCAATAAAAAGTCCCCTGTTTCATTTTGAAATATCCAGTAATTTTTCTGACCAATGTATCTGATATCAGAACATTTTTCTTGAATGTCATGCAGTCAGATACCAGCATTTCACTGCTATCTGTAACAATAGCTACAAGTGACAACTAAACCTTAAAAACACTAGTATTGACTAGTATTGACATAACCTTGTGTTGAACAGCCATCGAGTCTGATGCGAGGCTAAACACACATAAACAACAAACAAGCCACACACTAAGCTGGTACAAGTAACAGTATATTTTGGACAATTTTAAACACCCAGATATTTAGTTTGTGTGTTAAACAAAATTTAAATATTTTCAGCATTTTATCTTTGTATACCAGAAGACTATGTAAAATTCACTCCACTCATTAGCACAAATCTCAGGAGTGCATTTTCTTACTGATTTTCTTACTTTTTTTGCTGATTGCCCCAACTTGGGTTTGTTGTTAGAACCATTAAAAGTTTAACATTTTACCATGTTTGGCAGTTTGTATGAATTGTGGTTTGGGCTTACATGTGTTTCACAAACAGCATTAAGATGTGTCTTTTGTACAGTGGACAGACAGACTACAGAACTGGGTGAAGTGCCACCAGAAAGACGATGAGACTCGTAAAAATTTCCCCCAGACACTTTTTTTGTGCAGGAGATTAAACAAATATTCATAGAGACGCCAGGGGGCGCTACCGCTACCCATTAAACCTGTTTGGCGACTGCAAAGGTCTCAGCAAATAGTATATTATTATTTTATGTACTCTTTAACTAATTTATGTAAATGACTTACAAATGTTTGACATATCATTACTTATACTGTACGTAAATCCTATACATTTGAGGAGTATAGTGTTAAATCCACAAAAGTGTTTACACTGATGCTGACATAAATCCATGTGTAAATGTACATGTTGTACATGTGTAAAATGTGTTTTACAAAACAGCTATTTGCCTTGAATTGCGCATACACTGCTCAAGTCTAGTCCAACAACCCATAACCACAGTGCAGCAGCACAAATCATTTTACTCACTCACTCATTCCTGCTTGCTTGACTTAATTTAGGTTATCAGATTAGACAAAACCCAACCGGCAGATCAAAAACATGATCGTGCTTGGACCAGTCTTTTTTTTTTTTTTTTTTTCTCCGTTTAACCATAGTCAGGGTCATGGGAAAGGCAGATCCGAGCCAATGGCACATGATGCAAGGCAGACAACCTTGTGTTAAAAGGGTAGTAGGGTACAAACACCAATCACCCTATTGCATGTCTTTGGGCTGTTGGAGGAAACCCTCAGAGTAAACCTAGGTAAACTAAGGTCAGGATTTAACCGGGAACACTGGAGCTGTGAGGCAATGCTAATCTTTGAGCCACATTGACACCCACTACAAAATGCATGGATACAATTAAATCACAAACAGGTCTTGGGCAGATAACAGACAAGAAGATTCCAGAGGGACAATATACATATGGTCACTAGTAGTCACACTCAATCATGCAATTTGGCATTAGACAATGACCGTAAGAAACACTAATATAGAAACCTGGCTGCCTTTTGGGAAGAACAAAGACATGCAGCTATGTAAATATATTTTACAAAACAACACTGCAGTGTGAAATGCTCAAAGTCATGCCTGAGCTTATACATACTGCCAGAGGGAACATTTACACAATATTCATGAAAGATGGGCTGAGCATGAGCCAGGGCTTGATCAACATTAATTCAGAGAAAAGGCAGTTAAGCAATCTAATGAGCGAGAAATAAAATTTTTCATACACTGTTACATTTACAGTATTTAGCGGACACCCTTATCCAGAGCATTATAATCTCATAACTGTGTTGCATGTCAAAACAGATACGTATGGAAACTAAATTCCCAGACTGGGCATTAGGTAATCAAAAAACTATAGTACTTCATAGTTTGTACGTGTTTTATCTATATTCTGCTACTACTTTAGAATGGACTTGCAACATCAAACATTGCATTCATTCTCATCATGTAGCAGTCCACCAGATTCTACAGTTTAGACTTTTGCATTAATTAATATTAATACATTATATACATTAATATTGTTGTACTATATGGTTTGGATTTCATTATTTTAATATTTCACAGTTACATAAATGCATCTGATTGCTTGACTGACAAGCGGATTGTACCATCTGTATAAAGACCAATAATAAATGTGATACTCATCAATGTAATTATTAATGAAAGGATCCTCTGCAAATGCAAGTAATACACCGTGCCTACGAAATACTTGAGTGCTGTTTGGCCCATATTAAATGCATTGTCTGGATGTCACTGAAAAAGTTCAAGAATGAAGATCAGTGTTCAAAGTAAAAGAGGACATGAGTCATATATGTAGCTTAGACTTTACCAAAGATGCGTATCACTCACCTTGTGTTGGCACACATGTCACACGCTATATAAATGTATAGAAAAAGTAATTAATAATACATTGCAATAATAATGATAATAATAATAATAATAATCCTGCTGTTTTACTTACTATATTGACAGCAGTGGAGGTGTCAGTAGCTACCAGTTTAAGCAGTAAGAGGAGAAACAAGGTCCTGATTTTTACAAAATGCTCCATTTCAAACCAATGTATACTTATATGTCCATTTACAGCTTAACACTTTTTAGACTATCAGCCTTTGTGTCTGTAGATAAACCCATGTGTTTGTTACTTAACTCCTCCTCCATACTGACAAAAGGTTAGTTCCTGGAAATATATGATCTAAAGCAGGAAACCTTTAACAATCAGCAGTAAGATCTTCAATCAGCAACAAAAAGACTCTTTTTAATATGTCTTATGTTAATAACTACACTGCTACATAGCATATTTAGTGAAAATATCCTAATTTTTTGTAAGCAGTATAGATCAGATGAAGCAGGGTTATATTAGTCCAGGACCCAAAAACAATATAAAAGAAGCCCATACACCTTTGCCCCCCCCCCAACTTATACATAATGGTGGATTCCTAGCTGCTCCCAGGCCAGGAGAGAGATGTAAACCCTGCAGAAGGTCCAGAATCTATATCATCACCCATAGCTATGGTGATGAGCTTTGGGTATTGACTAGATTATGGCTACATGTGGTTGAAATGAGCTGTCTCCTGTGGGTTGCTGGGCATGCTCACCATGATCAGGGTTAAAGCCATCATATTTTATGTAAATAGGCTTTGGCTTTTAGCTCCTGCACCTTGGTTGATGTTTTGTACACAATTAATATAGTGAGTTGTATAACCATAAACACATTTATTGTGTGAGTAGCATACAGTAGTGATTAAAAGTTGTCCAGTTGAATAAATGGAATGCAAATATTATACGTCATTTATTTGTTGAGCAAAAAGATCCAGTATTGCATATTTGTGCATGGTAAATGTATTGTATATGAACCATGAGGATCAGCAGTAAATTTAAAGCTGAAATGAGAGCTTGACATTTTCTGTTATTTATTGTTACCAACTATGATCACTACAAATTGTGTGGTATGGTTATTCAGTTGGCTTTAAGAAAGGCTTGTACGTGAAGCACATACACAAAAAGTAGCATAGAGTGCAAATAGTAGCATTTAAAAAACATAGAATACTGTGCCAGAAGAGGTATTAAATATTGGGAGTATTAATGTGGGTCTATAAACAGAATACATAAGGAATATAGAAGAATATAGGTAATATAATACAACCCCAATTCCACTGAAGTTGAGACTTTGTGTAAACATAAATAAAAACAGACTACGATGATTTGCAAATTCTTTTCAACTTATATTCAATTGAATCCACTCCAAAGACAATATATTTAAAGTTTAAACAGATAAACTTTATTGTTAATTTTGAATGTGATGCCTGCAACACATTCCAAAAAACTTTGGGACAGGAGCAAAAAAAGACTGGGAAAGTTGAGGAATGCTAGAAAAACACCTGTTTGGAACATTAAACAGGTTAATTGCAGGTGATTGTCATGATAGGGTATGAAGGAAGCATCATGAAAGGCTCAGTTGTTTACGAGCAAGGATGGGGCAAGGTTCACCACTTTGTTAACAACTGTATTAGCAAAAAGTCCAACAGTATAAGAACAATGTTTCTCAACTTGCAATTGCAAGGTGTTTAGGGATTTGATCATCTAAAGTCCATAATATCATCAATAAATTCAGAGAATTTGGAGAAATCTCTGCAAGTAAGCTGCAAGCCCCAAAACCAATATTAAAAGCCCTTGACCTTTGATCGTTCAGATGGCATTGCATTAAAAACCAACTTCATTCTGTAATGGATATTTCAGAAAACCATCGCAAGTAAAAGTTAAAACTCCACCATGCAAAGCGAAAGCCATATATCAACAACACCCAGAAACGGCACAGGCTTCTCTGGACCTGAGCTTATCTGATACGGACTGACACAAAGTGGACAAGTGTCCTGTGGTCTGACCAGTGGATGCCATATCCTCCGGGCCAAAGAGAAAAGGGACTGCCTGGATTGTTATCAGTTCAAAAGCCAGCATCTCTGACTATATGGGGTTGGCTTAGTGCCCACGGCATAGGCAACTTGCATGTCCGTGAAGGCACCAAATGCTGAAATCAACGTATCAACGTATCAACGTATGTTATTATAATTGCATCTGTTAAACATTAAATATTCTTTCTTCTTGCTGTACATTTTCATTCAGTTTTAAACATATCACCATAATACCTTTTAATGTTGAGAATTTATAATTGATTGCAAGTTGTAGATCTATGCACACACCAGGTCTACTACTTGGCCTCACACCCAAAACTATGTGCACAGTGTTATTAACTTATTAAAAAATAATCTTACAAACTTGTTGATTTTTCTTTTCTCTTTTATTTTCTTTTAATTAACACATTTGAATGACAGTCTCTCTTTTTATTGTCATAAAAACACGTCAACTCAGCCTTCATTGGTGTTTATACGAACACATCAAAGTCATTTGAGGTTTCAGCAAATCATTCATAAACTTAATCAGTCTCTAGCGTGATTGACTATCTCTGAGAAACCATGCCTTCATATATTTCCCCAACACAATGTTGCTATGGTTTTGGTCCATATCACCTGGACACACTTATGTTTCAAAATAATTATTTTCAATTAATGTAATTTGGCCACTATTATCTTCTAAACACTGAATTATCTTTTTTCTTAAGATTAAAAACAAATTTCTCATTACTTTTAATGTAATCCTGTTCTCAGTAAATACCTTTTCTCTTCATATTGTTACACGTGGAATGCATTCTATCCAGTCAACCAGCTGTATTAGGCTACATCAGCATTTCTTCTGTTATTTCTCGACCATTAGAGACACATAAGACCTAATAGGCCAAAATCTTGCTAACAGTAAATGTTTTCTGTAGACCATTATTTTTTCCCACAAATCTGCATGATGTTTAAAAATTGTATTCACATGGAGCTCTGCAATGCATAGTGCTCTATTTCAGCTCTGTCTGAGAAGTGTTGGATGAAGACTGTTGGTCGTGAAGGAGCTGTGTTAAACGCTATAGGCGAATAGTGTGCAGTGGATGTGGACAAACAGTGTTGGTTTAACTGTTATAGAATAGTGTAAAACATTAAGAACAGTTTAGTGTAGTGTAGTGTAGTGTTCAACAATAAGATCGCTTTTCACCATGTGGCACTTTGAAGATCCAAAAGACAAAAATATGGAATTTAGAAAGGGTTTGCAAAGTTTCAGGTGCCACTGCAATTTTCATATAAATATGTGGGACTGTGGTAGCCTAGCGGTTAAAGTACTGGGCTCTGAACCTGATGGTCCAGGGTTCAAATCTCGCTGCCACAGTCCGGTCCTTAAGCAAGGCCCCTAACCCACCATTGCTTGAATTATAAGAATGTATGAGTTGTAGGTTGCACTGCATAAGGGCATCTGCTAAATCCCTTAAATGTAGATGTAGACAAGGATGAACAACAGTACAAAAATTAAGGGATGTTTTATATTACATTTCGTCACCTTCCTAAAATAAAAAGTCATTTTTTCAGGTTTGTCAGGAAACAGAAAAAAAATGAAAAAACAAATATGGAAAATGCGATTTTTATTCATTATTTTACTGAAAAAGGGTATAACAATAGATGACGTACATCTAACATACTAAGAAAGTCTGTCAAATATGCAACATAAGAGAAGTAAATGACTTCCTGAGCATTTTCTTTTACAATTTTAAACTTCCAACTTTGTAAACAATGAAGAGAAACTAACGAACTAACTAAGCATAATCCTGAGGAAACATATATCTTATCACTTCTTCAAGCTTCATGCAGGGTTTTTTACTAATGCCTTTTAATGTGGCAAACTGCCAAAGAAGGGATGACATTCAACAGGCATTATGTGTTTCGCTGACTGGAGGTCCTGGAACTTTCTCTCCTTGATTGGCAGAGAACATGCCCGCAAATCATGCAAACTTGGATCTCCAAGTATTTTTGCCTGGTCTGATGCTAATAAAGCAAGATACATTCAGTTTCAGAAACTCGTCATGTCTGAGCATTTTCACATGATATGGTGATGGCCTGATTCTTTCAATCTGGGGTATGTCTTGGAGTGAAGATATCAGTAGCTAGTTTGCGTTCGATAGTGCTTTGTGTGTGGCCTGCAACAAGGTATTTCTGTGTTATTACTATCCCATATTTCCTTGCAAGCTTACAGAATGCATTGGCTACACATACGTTGCGGTTCTGATAACTGCAACCATCGCTACACACTATGATCTCTTTCAGATCGGGGTGGTCTTTAAACACACATTCAAAATAGTGATATTGAAGATGTAAAACACTTCAATACTGAGGTCGTCTTCAGTTTCATACCAAGTGTAGCAATAGCCTTCCTTTGACCTTAAGTTGAAGAGTGTAAAGTTATGCACCTACACAGTAGCACAGCTTGCAGGTCCATTGTCCAAACTGATTTCTCATTATTTGCAGAATCTTCACTTGCAGAGTCACGGGATTTCTCTTGCCTTGCTTCATCTTTTTGGGTGACATGGGCATCAGAGTCAGCCTTACTGATATTCCCATGCTTAAAGGAAACACAAATATTACAGTGATCTTTTGGAATGAACACAAAATAAATCTCTTCATAAAACACATCTGTGAAATATCGTATTCCATCATTTCTCACTCCAGCAGTTGCAGCTGTCTGTTGATGTTCCCGATGCAGGTGGGAGACGGTTGTGCCTGGGTGAAAGAACTGCTTGTGTTTGTAGGTCTCTTGTGCTTCTGCAATAGTGTGAATCAACAGTTAGCTGGTCCCTCAACCAATCCATGACATCAGTTTTAAGCTTTGCATGCTTCGTATGATGGAGTCTTTGCTTAGCCAGTGTGTAATGGTTATTTCAGGGAGACCAAGTGTAGAGGAAAACAATGCCCTACACACTTTAATACTCCTTCCAAGTTAAATCTTTAGTTGGTAGGAAAGAACTGTGTCTCAATCCCTCAGCAACTTTTTTTTGCTTTGTGTTAACCTTTGTGGCCATTGTTGTAACATGCTCTTCTGTAATGGCTTGGCAGTCTCGAGTTGAGAATCGCGGACAGAATTTTGAGGTGCAAGGAGGATCCAAAGACTTGGCACTTATTTATTTGCCACATTTGCTGTCGTAAGACATGCCTTTAAGCCTTTTCTTCTTGGATTCATTTTGCTTCCATGTTCTAAGACTAAGCAGTTTATTTATTTTCCCTCTGGCTGAATTTAAATTAACATTATCTTGTTCTCGAGAAGTTGCCACCATATTAAGTGTCTTTATGTTCAGGTGAAGAGGCCTTAGCACAGGATGGGGTATAATCTGGATTCCAGATGATGTCGTCATCATCAGATATGTCCTCTTCATGTGGTGGATTTGTGTACTTGGCATTCTTAACAATATCAGTAGGAGTCTTTAAGCTATTTTCTGCTTTATCAAAAACAGACTTCTGGCCTGGTACATGCTGTCTCATGCCTTCCATGACAGTCCCATTGTCATCTTCCATGGAAGAGACATAATTAGTGTTGAGTAATTCTCCTAGGAAAATAAATAAATGAATAAATACAAATAATAATTTGATGTTAAGCTATATCAAGAACCAGATCAAGATTTAGCTAGTTTACTTACTAAAACATTGGCTAAAGAGACTGAAAAAAGATATGCAAAAACTATGCAATATTTCTAGTATTACTGGTCTAGTATTATAGGAAATGTCATTACTTACCAATAGAAAATGAGTCCTGAATCATGGAAATAACTTCATGGCCTGGGTAGAGTTTTGTTCTGTTTAGCATCTGCCATTTTGAAAAGCATTTAAAATTGCTTAAGTCCTATTGTCTTTTGACTTGTAAAAAATCAAATTGCCCAGTCACACTCTTGACACGGGCCATTTTATTACAGGGGTAGAATCACATGATCTGTTCAACTAAGGACATCAGCAAATTTACCAGATGTGGACAGCATAGTGAGGAGGTGATTTAGATTTAAAAAGTCATTTTGGTCCAAAAATGATATAGGCCATTAATTTAAGAAGGTGACGATTTTAAACAATATCATCCAAGTTTGTGTATAGTCATGGTGAATTATTTTGAACTAAGCTATTGTTTATTGGCCTTAAAACCATTCTTCTTTTGATTTCTGCATAGAACAGCAGAGTTATTTCACACCAACGTGTCGTTGTATTTGATCTGTGTGACTTCCATGCGTTTTAAGCGTGTTTGTTTGTGATGGGGCGACATTTGGAGACTTTGGATACATCTGAAAGACGAAGGAATTCCTATCCTGCACTACAGCCATTTTTGTCCTTAGACCACACATTGAAGCAGTTTTGTAAATGATTTATATTTTTAACACAAGTCGAATTCTTAAAAAGAAACGCCAAGGTTCGGAAGTATCGACACTTGCTACAGGATCATACCAGTGTTGTGGGATTAGTTTAGGACTTTGACTCTACTTCGATTCGAAGCAAGAAGACTTCTCGCGAGTGTCGGGTAAGTGGACCGTTGGTTTGCGGTTACTCTGTTAATTTAAATGACCAAACACTGCCATTGTACTACCGCCAAACGTAACGTGTCGTTGTCTGCATTTTTTGTATTGCATTTTAGTGTATTACCAAATGTTTGCTTGCTACTGGATATTGTTATGCTGGACAACATATCAGCAGAATGAGTTAAGCCAGGATCAGACCAGCAGTACTCGAATACTGAGCTAAAGTCAGTCTTTCTTTATTTGAATTATTAGCCTGATTTTTTTTTTACATTAAATTAATCTGATCTGAGGAATATGAATATGTTGTTTACGTAACTGCTTGAATAATCAGATAACTGAAATCCGATTATGATCGGTTTATTGGGTCCATGCAAATGCACTCACTGATATCAGGTTATTATATCAGATTTGATCTGACATGGTCCAAGCCGTCTGGCCTAACTTTGCACAAACGTTTTGTCTCCGTCTGACTTAGATTGCTGAGAAACAATGATTTTCATGTGATTCTGCCCCATTTATGTATGACCTTGCCCACAAGAGCACACTTCCTCAGAATCTTATAATCACATCCTCAAAGTCTGATGTTAATCTGTTAAAGACTGCACAAGAGTATATAACTGTATAAGTAGTTTAAGCTCCCCCTTGGGATGATTGATAGACCTGTGGTGGCCCCATTATATGATAATTTCGACAATTTTGTGATGAATATGAAAGTGCCTACTCAATTGATTGCATTGGAACCAAATTTGTGAGGATATGTGAAAAATCCTGAGATGGCATCGTAAAAGAAGGGTTTGCACAGTTTGAATTTTTTAACCAGTGGTTCAGTGCTTGGAACATAGAGACCAAATAGAGGCTGTAAATTCATGAAAGTCAGTCTCTTTTACTCATTCGCACGCGCACTCTCACTTTTTCTCACCCCTCCCCCTTGACTAATCTTTTATGTTGCTGCAGGGTATTGCATTACCTTTGCCTGCACTGCTTATTTTGGTGCTGGGACTGTTTTAACCCATATATCACCAGACTGAGTTTAAGGATACAGTTTCAAGTATATCTTTAGCAAGAAATGTACAGTAAAGGATACAGTGTCTGCTATTAACAAACATACAATATTACAGTGCTACAGTCAAGTCCTTGGTTATTGACACCATTATAATGTTTGGTAAAAACATTATGATTGTCTTTATTCATACTTTATTGTCTTTAATCTGTCTTTATCTCATACTAAAAAGTCCAATCTCTCACTGAAGCAAAAGCAGATCACTTACTATAGCACATTTTTCACTATGCTTATGACATGAGTGGGCATGACAGAAACGTAATTTTTTTTTTAATTTGAACCAATTTGTTGTGGATTTGATTTGTATGTTTTGGGTAATTATCCTCTTGAAAGACCTGGAGACAAAGGCCAATTGCAGTTTCGTGACATATTCCATGTGCGTGTCTTTGATCTTCTAAGAATAACCTCCATTTGCCAAATAAAACCTGTAACGCAAGGTTAGAGAATGCACAATAGGGAATTTAGGATTTATTTGTCACATGCACCATTATAGACCTAATGACTAACTAACTTGTAGAACTTGCAGGGATGTTTTTAAGGGCTCTCCTGGTGAAGTGTAGAAAAGATAACAAGATAGCAAAATAGATGTAAGAAAATGAAATATGATCAAACATGTTAAGTTCACCAGACACCAGAAGTAATAGCTTAATAGTACACCTAAGGCTGGGCAATAACCGGTATAATGCTGACTATGTCAATTTTAATTAAATTTTCTTAATTTTTTTTTTTTCAATTCTAATCAAGCTCCCTACTGTGCATGTTTACATACCATCTCCTTTTAAACAAGCACGGGAGAGAACCCCAACACAGACGTGTGTGTCATATGGACACATTCTGGCTTAGAGAAGGTGAAGCTAAACAATAAGAAGCCAAGCTGTAAACGTTGTGGAAAAAGTTTCAGCGACCAGCAGTAATGGAACTAATCACTTTCAACACTTGGAGCACATGCTAATGCATTAAAGAGAAAGACTGCCAAGAGCTAAGCAACAATGCCTCCACAAAGCAGCAATCACTATGCTAAACACACACATTTGCAAACACTATGCCAAGCCAATATGAAAAGGATTCAAGAAAATGGAAAGAAATAAGCAGCACCAAAGTTAATTACAGACGGTATGAAATATTTCATGTTTTGTCTGGTCAATATCATTTCATTTGTAAATACACATCCATTCCCGTATTTCAGACCTGAAACACAGTTCATAAAAGTTGAGCTAGTCATGAAAGAAACTAAATAATGATGCAATTTCAAACAAGTGAAGTCAACAAGTGTTAAAATCATGATTTTGGTTTCAAATTCTAAAAAAGATTCTGTCCTGGTATGGGGCTTGACAGTGCCCTTGGCAAATATATTTTCTGTTTTTTTCATATTACAATTAATGCAGAAAACTAAATCAAACTTATTTAGCTGCATTAGTTCCTTCACAATGACATCTTTTCTAGGGACGACCCTGCATTTATCAACAAGAGAACACAAAAAAGTGAAATCAGAAAAAGTTAGGACTAAAATAGGACCTTCCAGTCCTTCTTCGAGGAGCATTGTTTTTTAAACATTGCAATAATTTTCTCACACATTTGTTGGAGATCCTCTGTCCATCTTTTGTCAGCCTTTTGTGGACAATGCTTTAGTAACAAATCATGGTTTTAATCACTTGTTGACGTCACCTGTTTGAAATCACATAATACATTTAGTATTTAACTTCAGTACTAGCTATACATTGCCCCTGTCCCAAATTTTTATTAGAATATGTTGCAGGCCTGTAGTGCAGGATTAGATGTTTATTAACAAGTTAAGCAGACAAACCATGAAATATCCTAGCAATTATATAAAAAACCAAAGTACATGTATATGTTCTTTTGGATTTGCATTTTTCTGATTTGGGGTAGTAGATCTGGTACTGGGTGAGAGCCTGGAAGAATCTCCACCTCATTCTCTCTGGTTTCTGGTTAATGGTAAAAAAAATGGTAACGATTCTGGTTAATGGGACCACATCGGGACATGATTAATTTTGGTCCTAATAACCGGCTGGTCCGATTAAACGAACATGCCCTATGTTATAAGACGGGACGTGCTATGTAACATA
>JAVSBV010004510.1:0-12847 GCA_033117975.1 Parotocinclus spilosoma | reverse complement strand
CACGCAAATAGGCTTTAAGAGATTCCCACAGAAGACAGGCAGATATAGAGTCAGTTCTGTTATTACTAATAAAATCGCCTATTGAGGACATGACACAGGAACAAAAAACAGAATCTGATATTAATAATGGGTTACATCTCCAGGGGGGGGGGGGTGGTTAGAGTGTGACCTTGGGAATAAGTAAATAATCTAAAAATATGTAGTCAATCCGAGAATGACTCTTATGAGGGTTTGAATACAAAGAAAATGCCTTAGCACAAGGATTATTAAATCGCCAGGGATCTACAATAGCATTTTCAGAGAAACATTTAGAGAGGGCCTGAGACATTGTCGAGCCGGATTTTGAACCGAGAGGGTGAATGATCTAATATAGGATCTATAACACTATTAAAGTCTCCCCCTAGAATCAGAGAATGTGTGCGTAAAGCCGGTAGTGCATTAAATACTTTGGTCTTAAAATGAGGGTCATCAAAGTTGGGGGGCGTAAACATTGACCAATAATACTGGAGTATCAAATAGAAGACCTTGCACTATTAAATACCTACCAGTCATATCCGTAAGCGTTCTACCCAAAACAAACCTCTCTTAATCAAGATCGCAACCCCTCTGGATCTGGAGTTAAATTTAGAGTGCAAAAACTCACCAACCCAAGGAAACTGCCATCGAATGTGGTCATCATTCTTAAGGTGTGTCTCCTGCAAAAAAAATGCCACATCTGTATTTAAAGGTTTCAAATGGTTAGATATACGAAGCCGTTTCACCGGGTTATTCAGACCCCTTACGTTCCAAAGTTAGAAATTTGATGGGATAACCACCCGAGTTACCCCTCAGCCCAGGTTTAGCCTTTGGTATTGTTTAAAGATAAAACACATTCTGCCAGCCAACTGAAAGCCTACAGAGAAAAAGGGATGGGGGAGAAAGGAAGAAAAAAAAAAACCACCAGAGCAATCACACAAAGAACTAGCCAGACCCCAGACTTCAAAAGAAGCCAACACCAAATGGACAATGCTTCCGGGAGAACAGCACAGAACAAGCAACGCGCAGGCCCACACGTGGGCAAATAGAGAACATTATAATTTAGTCAAACAAACCGCACACTACCCCCTGCAGACAACAAGGGGCAAAACTCACTCAATCTACAAACCAACCGAACAGTGCAAACTCCAATCACAATATTAAACCACCTTAAAAGTTACAAAGGTACAGTCTATTACAAACACCCAAGAGCTTTTAATTAATGCTACAATATAAAAATACAGTTTATAATTAAATGTCGGGAGCTTTCTTCCTACATGAAGGAAAACAAAACAGACCGTTTTTCTTGTAGCAGCTTCAGCAGAGTAAATAAACAGTTCAACATGGGCTTTTTAAGCCTCAAGAAAGGCAATGGAACACCAGTCTGTGGGATTGGATACAATTAAAATGAAAGTTACGTTCCAGGGACCATCGCAGCAACAAACCGTTCAGCTTCATCCGCGGAGGTAAACTCCCGTGAATCGCCCCTGTAAGTAATCCGAAGTCGAGCAGGATGAAAAATTCCATATTTGACTCCATCGATTGTACGAAGCTTCCTCCGGACCGGATTAAAAGCTGCCCGAGCCCTAGCCACTTTAGCAGTAAGGTCAGGATAGACGGAGAACCGTATACCTGAAGCGACGAGCCCCTGGTGACTCTTCCTGGCTTCACTGAGGATCCGAAAACAATCTTCATAGTAGTGAAGTTTTGCTATTATTGGACGGGGGGGATCACCAGGTTTCCGACGAGAAGCAAGGGACCGGTGAGCTCTGTCCACAAGTGGACTCTTCTCCAGCGAAAATGCGTCTTTAAGAAGATCCGACACGGTGACATTGGTCAAAGTAAATCTGGAGTCATCTTCAGGAACACCGATGATTCTGATGTTTTGACGTCGAGAGCGAGCCTCCAGGTCCTCACATTTAGTATCCAGTTTCGCGATTTCGCTAGTAAGCGACTTCACTTTTACCTGTAGACCCACAACCTCATCCGAATAACTGGATAGCGAAGCCTCGACCCCCGCGACAGTGGCCTTAACTGAACCGAGTTCGGCCCTGAGTGACGCGTTATCCCGAAGGAGCTCAGATCTCATCTCCTGCAGCTCCGCTTGTATTTTGGAATGATATTCCTTTGAAATACTGTGGAACTCAGCAACCAAAGCACGTGTAACCGCCTGGATAATCTCGGTTTTTAACGCCGCGAGCTCCCTGGTCATATCGGTGATAGCAGGCTCCTGTTTGGGAGACGAGGACCCCGCGAGCGCCGAGCCGATTAAAGGTTGAGAAGCGGCCATTTTACTCGCTTTAGGTGGCATTATGATTGAGATAGGTGTAGTGAAGTAATTAACTGTATCACTGCCCGGGAAAAAAAATCAATTTGTAGCGCGCTGTATATTACAAGTAATCTTGCCCCACGGAGACCACGCTTTTTCCAACCTACACCATGCTGCCCGGAACCGGAAGTCCGGTTTGCTTTTACCATTGTCGTTACTACCTCTACATTGCAGCACGTTTGTTGCTTAACACAACAGTAAAACATATGTACTGCTATCTCCTACATACAAATGCATTCATATTTTATTAAAAGCTGCAAGCAAAAACACACTAACCACAATCACATCTTGTCTCCATACTGTAGTATTCTCTGAAACATTTGTGGTAAATTAAACTTTTGTTTCATGTCAAAGAAACCATGCATAGTCTGAGACAAAGTCAGGTTCAAACTTGACTGAAAAATCAAAGCCAGAAAAAATAAAATAGAATAAAAAAAATAAAATAAAAATAAAAATCGAATCCAAATCAAAACTAGTGTTTTTAAATTGATGATCAGACTTACTGAGAAATGTTCCCTACAAGAGCACTAATAATAGATCAGAAAGATTTGTTTAATGTTACCACTAAAGTAGTGGGTAGAAAAACAATGTTAAATCACTGCAGGGATGAAAAGAAAAACTCGCTTCAAAAAAAGAAAAATAAAAACAAAAACAACTCTCATGGATTTGTAGACTTGTTTTTCAGAGTCAAATTATAGCCAGATTGTCTTTATGTTAGGACAATAAATGAGACAATAGTGAGTTAATGGGTAGCAGACAATAGGTTGTGTGATTAGAGTACATGGCTGGATAGGCCACATCCTGGTGCTTTCCTGTGGTTCAGATAAGGAAGCATTCCTGACAATGTTGCTTACTGACCCCCGATGGACCATTGCAAAAGGCCTGTGTCTGCTCGTTGCACCGAAACCCTGCATCTCCTGCCAATAACCTCATACCTTAATTATAGGCTTTAGCGTTAAGTTTTTTCCCATAATATTAGACATTCAATTAAATATTTATGTAATAAATTAGTCACTTGCAAGTCCTTATAGTTCAAAAAGTGTGAAAACACCTGACTTGTCATCTGATACACATCTCCTCCTCATTCATTCTGTTCATTTTCATAGTAAATAACTGCCACCACATTTGTACATTTGGAAGACGAATGGAAATTTACAGTCAAATTGGAAACTTGACATGTTAGAAAATGCTTTATTTTCTTTTTTTAATGATGACCAATGATTACATATTGCAAGCAAGACTTAACAACATATTACCTGCAATAGCCTTATTGTAAATAGTAAATTATCCATTTCCTCTTAAAGCTGCCTTAATTTTTCATGGCATGGATTCCACAAGAATTTTGAATTGTTTTGAGAATCTGCTCCATGTAGACATGCATCAAGAGCACACCCACATCTTAAAGGTGTTCTGTTGGATTCAGTTACTGGGAAGGCTCATCAGCATGTTCATGAAATCAGCAACAAGACTTAAATATTCTGTAGCATTCAAACGATGACAAGTGTGCCAAGCCAACAGTCCCTACACCATTACACCACCTCCAACATCCTGGACTGTTTATACAAGGTACAGTGGAGTAAATAGTTATTTGACCCCTTGCTGAATTTAAAAGTTTGCCCACTGAACAGTCTATAATTTAAGGGTAGGTTTATTTTAACAGTGAGAGATATTTTTTAAAAGATCCAGAAATTACTTTGTATAAAATATATAAATTTATTTGCATTTTGCAAAGATAAAAATAAGTATTTGATCGCTTTAGCAAACAAGACTTAATACTTGGTGGCAAAATCCTTGTTGGCAAGCATAGCAGTCAGACGTTTTTTTGTAGTTGATGGTGAGGTTTGTGCACGTGTCAGGAGGAATTTTGGTTCACTCCTCTTTGCAGATAATATCGAAATCATTAACATTTTGAGGTTGTTGTTTGGCAACTGGGAACTTCAGCTCCCTAAATAACTTTTCTATAAGATTAAGGTTTGGAGACTGGCTAGGCCACTCAATGAACTTAAAGTGCTTCTTTTTGAGCCACTCCTTTGTTGCCTTGGCTGTATGTTTTGTGTCATTGTCATACTGGAACACCCAGGTACGACCCATTTTTAAAGTCCTGGCGGGATTTTACGGTACATAGCTCCATCCATTCTCCCATTAATGCGGTGAAGTAGTCCTGTGCCCTTAGCTGAGAAACACCCCCAAAACAATGTTTCCACCTCCATGCTTGACAGTGGAGACAGTGTTCTTTGGGTCATAGTCAGCATTTCTCTTCAAAATCTTCTCCTCCAAACACAGCAAGTTGTGCCTTCTTGAGCAGAGGTACCTTGTGGGCCCTGCAGGACTTTAATATATTATGACGTAATGTGTTACCAATGGTTTTCTTGGCGACTGTGGTCCCAGCTGCCTTAAGATCATTAACAAGTTTCCCCTGCACCAATCCTGACCCCATCATATACAGTGGATTCCAGTTGATAGGACCACCGGTTAATGGGACCAGCCGCGTATTCGGACCAAATCCTAAAGTAACGAATCCAATCCTATTATACAAGTGTAATGTTATTCGCTTATTTGGACCAAAATCCCACTTATCGGACCAAAAAACGTGAGAAGCGAATAAGAAATATGTAATATCTGTGGTTACCAAAGAAACTCTTCATCTCTGGCATCACTACAACGCTCCCAAGTTTCTCCCCAGCCCTCTACTGGTGGTCCCATTAACCGGAATTGACTGTATATGTGTGTCATTACAATAATCAAGTTCTGTCTGACCAGGATACATTTATTCAAGTCTTAACTGTCTAGTTTTGATTGAGCCTATTCCCACTGCAGCCTCAACATGGAAACCGTAGTGTTATTCTGCTGTTGTATCCTATAAAGCTTCTACATGTTGAGCATTCTGAGACACCTTTAGCCACAGGACTGCCAGTCACAGAAGGTTTTTCCTTAATTGCGAAACATTGAGTACACTAGTGACTATTTTCTGTGAAAATCCTTGGAGATAAGCAGTTATAGAATTACTCAGTCCAGCCTGTCTGGCACCAACAGTCATGCCACAACCAAAATCACTCAGATCACATTTTCACCATTCTGATGGTTGATATGAACACTACCTGAAGCTGCTAGTCCGTATCTGCATGTTCTTATGCAACACAATGATGCTACCCACATGTATGATCAGTAACATGTCCAAAAGATTAACACCATCGTGTCTGTAACAATGCTTAGGTACATGTTATGTGTGAAATTAACTTCCCCTTGAATTCGTAAGAAATCATTTGTGGAACATGACAAAGTATTGAGACTTGAAGGATTGACCACATTGCCAAGATCACAAGTCAAACAAGCATCTGTGGAATGTGCTGGACAAGCAGGTCTGAAGCTTTCAAGACTTAAAGAATCTGCTGGCAAGGTATTAGTGTCAGACACCACTGGACACCTTTGGAGGTGCTGTGGAGTCCAGGCCTCAATTGGTCAGGGCCTTGGTGACATGAGGAGGACCTACACAATATTATTCAGGTGGTTTAATGTTATGGCTAATCTGTGTACACACACACACACACACACACACACACGTACACACACGCACGCACACGCACACAGAGCAAAAAAATATACGCCAGCTTGGATTCTGATGTTAGACAATAAGCCCTGGCTAACTTTTGGCATTGCAATGATGTTTCAAATAGTCACATGGTGTTAAAGTCAAGGTTCTTTGCAATTCAGCCAAGTTCTTAATCAAATTTGGAAAAACAATTCTCTATAGACTTTTTCCAGTATAAGCAATTCTACTGCTAACAGAAAATCCAGAAATGTATTATTTATATTAGAAATTTATTAGTGAGTGTTGTTAAAATAGATCACTATTTGGTACACCGGTTAGGTGACTCCACTGTGCAGCAATAACCGTTCAATAACTGTTGATCAGTAATGCACATTGGCTTGAAGGATTTTTATCGCATTCTTCCAGCACTGTTTTTAGATTAAAGTCAGGACTCTGGCTAATGTTAAATCAGAACAGAGCAGAAAACCAAGTCAATGTAAGAAAGACATGCATTTTGCTTAGAAGTTTAGTTCCTTTGTGACCACACAGATTGCCTGGATATTTCCATGATCTTTGTTGGTTGACCACTCTGGAGTAGGGTAACAGTCTTAAATGCAGTCTATTTGTATACAATCTATAGGACTGTGGATTGGTATAGTCCAAACCATTTAGAGATTTTGTTCCTTTTTTCACCTTATTCTTACACCTTACACCTTATAGGATCAACAGTTCACCAACAGGTCATATAAATCTCTTTGTTTTATGTCATAATACACTTCCACAAATGTCTTGTGAAGATCAGACTTGCTTTTTAACTGCCCAATTCTCGTTTCCACCTGTATGACTTGCAGGTGTGTTGTTACTCTCAAGATCAGTTACCACATTTTCCCCTTAATAAACTTGTCTAGGATCATACCAAAAAGAAAGAAAGCTTTTCTACATCTGGGAAACTGGTCACAGTTCTCTTCCACTAGTTCTGACATATATCCTGTCAATAAAGTTCACTGAAAGTCAACACTACAACACCATATAACACTAGAAATGAAAAAAATAAATAAACATTGCCTTTGCCCCCATGCTTTTATGCCTCTGCTTTCTGATCAGATTTGAGAGAGCATAATTTATTGGTAACATTTCATAGTTACAGAAGGTTTCAGAAAGTAAAATGGAAGAATGTGTGTTGGTGTGTTTTCATGTGGAAAGGTGAGATCAGATATCACCTAGTCATACAAAGAAATTATTATATTGAAAAGTGTAAACAGAAACCGACAAAAGTATATCCAGATGCAATCTCATATGGTAAATACACATTTCATCAAGGTGTAAACAGACAAGTACATCTGTCCTGAGAAATAATTAAAAGCTATTTAAAAATCGATCCTATTAAGGAATCTAGATTTGGGTATCCTTTTACAGGCAAACACAAGCTTACAGGACAGGCACCAGACCTGGAAACGGGTTAAACTACTGGGGGGATCTAGTGCAACAGAAGAATGCTGAACTTTTAATTTAACAGATTAATGAGAATTCCTACATCTCAATACAAAAAAGTCCTGTATTGTTATTCACCAGGCTTATTCAGTCAATTTCCATAGAAGGTTGAAATAACAAACCAAAAATTATTCGCCTACTGCCAGCTCAAAGCCAACTAATCCCTGACGATGTTTACTTAAATCTGGATTTAGTGGAGGCCTATCTCTTGATGCGTACTGATTTTGGTCCCCTGTTCATCATTACTCAGGACAGTAATTAATGTCTCAAGAAAAATGGCCAATTTTTTGTTGTTATCATTGTTTTAAACCAAAGCTGGACTACCAGTCTAAATTTGGATGACAAGATCTAATAAATCAAACATCTGAATGGAATGGATGGTTATTTTGACAAGCACAAACAACTGGGGACTTTGTGCTTTGGCTGGACAGGAAATACTGAACATTACCTATAAACAACAAAACTAATAACAAATGCATCAATATATAGAAATGAGACATATTCAGGATAAATTTGTTAAGTGCTTGATTAGCTAGGTCAGAGTTCTTTTTAAACCAGATAACTTACTCAAGCTTTGCAAAATACAAAACTTCCCTCAGGTTATTAATGTATAAACTTGGCTCAGTCACTAGTGGAATAGGGCTGGGTTTTTTTCTACACAGATCAACGTTGCGTGCTAATCTTTTCCGCAATTGCTCAAGAAGGGAAATATTTGTTTTGGAATGTCATTGTGTCATTGTGAAACTGCATTAAAGTTGCACGACAACGTCTTTGAGTACTGTCCAAGTGCGGTTCTAGATGGATGTTGGCTAAGCCAACCATCATTATATATTTTCACAAAACGCCTAATCATACACACTTAAACTCAATGAGAGGAATGGGAATACAATGTGAGCAACCACAATGAACTACATTAATATGCATTTATTATACAAAGACCTCAAAGTAAGGAATCTATCCAACACAATGGATTTTACAGAATTCCCTTACTCAGTTGTTTTAACAGTGGCTATACTTTTTTTTTTTCATAGAACTATTCAATCCCCTTCTGCCCTGACATGAGCCACTTATTATTATGTCAACGGCCCACAGCACATCTACACACGGACACCCCTCACCGCCCCAGTCCAAACACTAAAGACATATTATATTGTTATATTGTTATATTCTAACCTAGCAGTGTGGATCTGATGTTTCACACGGAGAGATTCAGAATTTTACTCTCTCACCATTTATCACAACAGAGAGTACAGATGCAGCTTCTTTTGCAAAATGATTGAAATTAACAAAATAAAACCTCAACTACTTCTTTACATATCATCTTCTTTTTACAGTCGACACTAGCTTTTATTTTACTGAACCTTTCTTTAATTGTATTATACATTACATAAAATTAACCACAACACACCCACGCTCATTCGTAAGGTATCCCTCCCTCAAAAAGAAAAGAAAATTACCTAAGATATTAAATACTATGAAATATTATTAAATGCTTTATTATAAAAATAAACATAACCTTTTATGATTTTGCTCAACTGTATATTAATGCAAGCGTTTTAAAGCCTGTTTACAATTTATAGTGTATATTGAACTCCTCAGATTACGCTACATTGAACCTAAGATAGATTTGTCGGAACATCTCCCCACTGTAAATCGGGTACTACCTGATTTATCTTTAAAAGCTAAAGCTTTTCAACAGAGCCGGATGCTTGTTCTCAGATGATTCCAGGTAAATGTTACAACAAGTTCATGTGAGGTCATTCTGCTGAAGACAGGAAGCTGAATATATCACGCTTATGAGTAACAAAGTGTAAAATGAGATATCTGGTAAAAGAGCACTAGGGCTAGTGGGCGGAGCTGGCACTTAAAAAAAAAATGACACCAACTCAGACCAGCAAGTGAATAGAAAATACCTAGCACTTAAGATTTAATCTGTTATATAAGTAATATGTTTTGATAAAAATGTTTTGTAAAGGATATCAATAGGAGTGAAACTTGACTGTCATTTTTAACATTAGACATTTCTTAGGTAGGTGTCTATAATAGAAGGTATTGCTGATCTTTTTAAGCTGTCAGTATAACATACCACCTAGGGGTGTTGTCACTCGCCTAACACACACACACACACACACACACACACACACACACACACACACACACACACACACACACACACACAAAAGCATGCCTTTAAAGAGTTCACATATGCATGTAGCCAGGTTGGATTAAACTACTGCACAGGTACACTGAGTGCATGCAGCATAAACAAACCAAGCATAAGGGAACAACCCAAAGACAAAATGCAGAATACCAGCCTCACAATCTACATGCTTAGACTTCATTTCTCACTCATGCTCTTACATTAAGTCGGTTTGGCTTTGACAGATGTTGCTCAAAAGACAGCAATTAACAAACTTTGTTGGAAAGAGTTATTTTGCATTCTGTGAACTAACCATGGTGCAGAATATAAAGATTATGAACTTTGTCAGTCATACAGCTCAGATGTTCTGCTTGACCATAAATCTGTTTCCATAAATGTGAAACCTTCTGCAGCTTAGGCACTACATTTTTTTACTTGACTGCATCTGTTTTAAATAAATAAACAAGACCTGTTTTCTCACATTTATGTTTGCTGCAATGCTATATCCACTGATGTATTTATAAGGCAACAATTATCATCCTATTATCCAATAGGATAAGAAAATACAATGCAATACTTTTACAAGCACGTTTCTGAAGTTTAATCTAATTATAATTAATGATAAAATCTCAAAAGATACCTTGGGATCCTTTTAAAAATCAATATTGCACACCTGCAACACCACCATTTTGGGTAATTATCACTTTTTCTGGGGACTTTTTATTTTTTATAACAGGATGTGGACCCAAAAAAAAAATAAAAAAAATCTTGCCATCTCGAGTGATTATATAACCATGATTTTTCAGGTAAGTCCTTGACAAGAACACCAAATTGTACAAATCAGTCAGAGGAAAGCATGTGAAAGGTAATTTAAAAATAGAAGTGACATAGAAGTGGTATAACTGCACTAAACAATTTTCCTTTCTAAACACTCCAGGTTAAACTTAATGGATTATAAGGATGCTGTTAATAGTTAAAAGCATTAAGCATTTACGACAGGTAAGACATCTGTAATAACATTTAATTTACTTATCAATTTTTTGATCCATCAAAAAATCCAACATTATTCATTTAATTTAAATATATTTGTTTTGGCATAAACCCAACAAGACTAACCATTGAAGAAGTTCTTTACTTTTACGTAGCCAACGCTCAAGCGCAACACTGAGAGCTTGTCCAGACGAGAGCGTACATTCTCAGGGAACGGCAGCATGTTGGTCAGTCTCTCCAGTTCACCGTTTAACCGATCCCGGTGCCTCTTTGATGGATTAGACTTGGTGGTATCTGTAGGTGCTTTGCTATTGAAAGTAAACAAAAAGCATGAATTTACATGTTAACAACTATTCAACAGGTTCAAAAACAATTTTAACAAACATCAAATCTCAGCATTAAAATTAACTTGAAACAATTACCTGACTGGCAATCACTAAAAGCAGGAGAGAGTATTCTGGTACTGCACATTATTATTATTATTATTATTATTTTTATTATTATTATTATTATTACACTCACAGGCCACTTTATTAGGTACGTTAACACAAATATTTAAACGACTAACCACATGGCAGAACCTACATTTATTTAAGCATGCAGACATGGTTAAAGCAACCTGTTCAAGTGCAATTCAATTAGAATGGGACAGAAAAGTAATTTCAAATAACTCTGAATCACTAACGAGTTACATCTCTGGGAGTTACAGAGAACCGTCAGAGAAACACTGGCAGAAATTATCTGCATACAAAATGGCCAAACTTGGTCAAGCTGATAGAAAGTCGATAGTAACAAATAGTCACTTGTTACAACCGAGGTGCAGGAGAGCATCTCTAAATGCACAAGACCTCAAACCTTGAAGCAGATGTGTGTCACTCGTGTCAGCTAAGCAACTGAGTCTACAATTCACACAGGCTCACCACAATTAGACAATAAATATGCTGCCTGGTCTAAGGAGTCTCTATTTGTCCTGCAGAAATTAGGATTTTAGGTTCAGAATTTGGGTGCATGGCCCCATCCTGCCTTGTACCAATGGTTTAGGCTGGAGGTAGTGATACAATGATCAAGTGGATATTGTGTTGGCACATTCTGGGCCCCTTAATACCAACTGAGCATTGTTTAAATACTCCTACCGGAGTATTGCTGCTGGTCATGTCCATCCCTTTATGAGCACACCATGACCATCTTCTGATGGCTGACTAGTAAATCTCCTAGGAGATTACTGTATATAGGGTGTGCTATTATATGTTAACTAATGCAAAGGGTTTTGAAGGGTACTGGGATAAAAGGGGGATCCCTGTACGTTCTTTGACAGAGGAATCTCATGTCATAGAATCATAGTTCAGTAGCAGCCTTATCTTCTTATCTAGCTCAACTAGCTTTTAAAAACTGTAACTGTAACATGGTTACAGGAATGTTGCCTATTAAATTTTTCACGGTCTGATATTAAATAACAGATAATCTGGGACTACATTTTAGCTATCAATTCAGTTAAGCTGACAAAAGTTGTGATAAGCTTCTGGGGCCTCATTTCTCACTGAAAGTGTGTGTACGCACAAAGTAAGGAAATGAAAAACAAATCACAAAAAAGTTCAATAAAACCTTGTGCACGCACCACTAAACACTTTGTTCTTGATGACAAAAAAAATATGCAGCAGGCTATTCCGTTTAGCTGAAATTCCATTGCAGCAACTCAAACTGAGACTCAGTAGTTTGCATGGCCTCCAGATGCTTGTATGCTTGACTGACAATGTTGGAGCATGCTCCTAATTATACGATGAATGGTCCTGGGGGAATCTCCTTCCAGATCTGGACTTCTAACACGGAACTTTTGGACAGACTGAAGTACAACCTGCAATACTTAATAGCAGTCAGGGTGCTGCTGTTTAGCCTATAGAGGTCTTGGTGTCCTTCCAAGAATCTGCTTCCTCAGAATTTCACTGAAACAACTACCAACCAGTTATGCTGAATGAAAGGCAGTCTAACATTCTTCATGGTATCTATCAGATGTGCTCAGATTAAACCTGCTCCCATCTATAAACAGGCTCCATAGGTGGACCTGCAAACTATAGTGTTTTATGGTAAATTCTAATCAAGCTCTACAATGCTAGGCAGTGAGCACAGTGCCTACTACTGGAGGTCAGGCTCCACCGTCATGAAGCCTGTTTTGGATTGTTTGATCAGACACATTAACACCAGTGGCCTGCTGGAGGTCATTTTGTAGGACTCTGGCAGTGCTCATCCTGTTCCACCTGGTCCTGTTACTGGGGTTAAATAATTCAATTCAATTCAGTTTTATTTATATAGCGCCTTTTACAATAGAGTATTGTCTCAAAGCAGCTTCACAATATTA
>JAVSBV010004500.1:0-12848 GCA_033117975.1 Parotocinclus spilosoma | reverse complement strand
TATCTTTATTTCCCCATTCTTATTATACGGCGTGGGGATATATTTATCCCGCATTCTGGGTCCGGTCAAAAACACCATCACTGATCGTAACACTTTGTTTTATTTTCGACACAGGTGAGGCAGGATCTTCTATTATCATTCCAGCCTTTAGATCCTGCTCACCTGTTGTCCGTTATGTTTATGTTCTGCATTACTTTCCGTTTATTCCGTTTCAATAAACCTGGTTCTCCCGCACGTCGCGGTTGCCTCCGACTCCTTCACCCGTCGTGACATTACCCTGTCCTCCAAATTACTGAAATCTGTGCTGTAACAACATGTCACAATTCCATTCACATTCACACCTTGAAACTTACAGGATTTATAGAATCTCTGAGGAGATCTTCGACATAACAAAATGTAAAAAATGGTCTGAAGACTTTCTGAATTTGACAAATAGATCATGCTTTCATACTCATTCTTCAATATGGTAAAGATGACAGAACTCACATTTCTAGTAAGATCGATTCCCTCAAGGGAATGTCTATAAATTATATGCATGTCCTCTACAGTTTCAAAGTTTGAAAATAAAAAGATTTCAGTTAAATGGAAAACTGACAAACCCTCCTGAAGAGGACCAAAATATATTTGTCTACACATGCAGTTAGGAGGATACTTAAAGAGGCAAAATAATTCCCAATGGAGGATTAGAAAAGTACATACTGGGGTTACTATGTATCCAAAACTATATCCATGACAGCATATCCATGCCAAATAATTATTTTGGAAAAAAAACTGGCACATAGTGTTTCCTAAACACCTCTGTCAGTTTTACTGGCTTCATGTTCTATAATGAAAATGGAGAATTTTGACATATTGCAGGTTTGATTGTGGAGGTATGCTGGAGGGTTTGTGATGAATGGCTGTACTCCATAGCCCTGGGATTCTTGTTGGCATACATCGCATTGTGTACTTAATAAAATACCAGGACATTTCAAATCAGAAGAAATTAATATGTGTCATCTTTAGATATCATGCAAGACAGTGATCCAAAACAGATCAAGATAATTCCAGATTTCAACAAAAATGTTTTACAGAACAGAAGAGTGTCTGCTGTCTTAGTGTATCCAAACCTAAACTAAATGAGAGAATGCACAAGAGAGGGCCTAGGACTCTGGATGATTTGGAGAGATTCTGTGTAGAGGAATCATTTTCATTCCCCAGCTCTGTATTCTCCAACCGTATGAGATTATTAACATTTACAGCATTTAGCAGTAAGTCAATGATTTTTTTCAGACTCAGTCTTTCCCAGGGGTGCCAGTATTTGCATAGTAATGCAATTGTACAGTAATATTATGTGAATGCATAATGTGAATGTAAAGTCTCTACAATTACACTGCTCACAAATATGAGGGGATATTTCTAAATGAATATAAACCGGTTAAAAAAAAAAAGCATTTTACTTTATTTCATTAAAAAAGGTCACCAGAAAAGCAAATGAAAAGTCAAAGAAAGTTGATTGATTAAGCAAATGAGATGCAAACTCAATTATCATGATTGAGTAGCAATTGATATATTCATGGGGTGAACAGAAGAATGTCAGTTTGGATGAGAGTGCCAAACTGACTATTCAGGGTGTATGGTCACCCTGTGTTTTTGTGTATGTTTGCTTATTTGTATGTTTGCTTATTTTGTTTTGAACATGGTAGCGAAATTACAGTTCACTTGCAGACAAATGTGACCTGGGAAAACTTGCATGTGCTAAAAACTTTTGATGCAGCATACAGAAACTAAGTAAGAAAAATGAAGACAAAGGAAGACAAATGGGGGATGGGGAAGGGATAAATGGGAGGAGAGTGCTAGTTCCATCACAGACTGCTGGCAAGATCTGTCATTACCATGGCCTGGCCAAGCACATTCGAAAAAACACTTAAAAACCCAGCAGCATACATACTTACCTATACAGACCCACAAACTGTCCCACACACACATGCAGGTCAAATGTAATGTGCTCAAGGGCATTCAGACTGAGAGGCTTTGTGAATCAAATGACGGATACATAATGTGTGTGGATTAGAAATTAGTAATCAGAAAGCATGACGTGATTAAGATTTGCACAGCCTGTCCATGAGCAAAAAGGCTTCCGGAGATAATACTGATCACAGGAAATGAGATGAGAGTTGCAACGTTTCCTGGAAACTGTATTGTTTATGCAGTGTGTTTTGACCCCTAGGTTTAACATTGTTTGTTTTTGTGGCTTACTTTGTTATTTTGCTCTAGCCAATGTTGAAAATCCATTTCAGACCGAGTATTGTCTTTCCAGGTTATAGTTTTTTGCATTCGTGTTGATTGGGTTGATTGACTTAGTCGGCTACTAGCATTTGCTGGTAAAACGTTTTTTTTTTTTTTAAAAAAAAAGGTCGGTTGTTGAAGTCTTCGACTATGATACCGCAGCTGCATTCCCTAGACATTAGAATAGTTAATTCCAGCTTCAGTTACCTGTTACGAACAACAAAATAAATTTCTGAGCTTATAATTTTTGAACCACAAAAGATATTGCTAATCTAATTGGAATCAATTTCTGAGACAAATCTGGTCTTCTTTGATGTGCTACATGACCACCTTCACATTAGTGCAACTTGCCCTTGATCCAATATGGCGGCTTTCAAGATGACATAGCCTAAAAGATAGGTCCCCTCACCCATTACTTGCTGGGGTATTCATGCTGGGGTGATTTTTCCTTTTGTTTCTGAAATAAAAGGGTGTCCTGTGCCCTGTACACTTGTCCTGCACCAATGTCCTCATTATATAGTTTATATCAGAGCTCTTCAGACAAAAGAATAGTCACATTGTGTGTTCAAATAACTTCAGGCCCCTGCAGACAGAGTTGCATGATGATGATCAGGCTAAAAATATATGTAGTAAAGCAGATATTAATTATTTGCAAAAAGGAGTGATTGCATTTCAGTGTGCCAATGGCCATAGTGTGAAGGAAGTAGCTGAATTTGTGGGTGCTTGGTCATTCGAGTCTACTAGCAGTGGTCTACAGGATATTATCTTCAGAATTGTGGCCAAAACATTAATTTGATGGACAGGGAATGCTGTGTTCACAACGAAGGAATGAAGATTTTTATTCCCTTTTTCTGAAAGCAGAATCCACAGGGAACTACATATCATGAACATATGGTACAGAGTTTCACACAGGAGGCCTTTGCCCTTCTTCTCCTTACAAAGTTGCCCAGATCGAGTGGGTGAAAAGACATGACTGGAAACATGTTATGAGGTCAGGTGAATATGCCTGTGTATGAATGATTCTAGGCTTTGTATTCATCAAATCTCTCTGGAAGCCTCCAATGAGGGCTGCGTGCATGATGTGCATCAAGCTGGATGATGCCTAGATTGAGCTCCTGGCCAACCAGGTTCTGCGTTTTGCTCATTATTTTAGAGGAGCATAACATTACTATCCATCCATAATGACAGTTCTTGTCTTTCCAGTCCTGCAAATGTGACTGTTTGCCATGATTAACATTCAGGAGCAGTATACCCAAACGTAAATCGTCTTGAAAATCTGTGGGACTACTCAAAACAACAAGTAAGATCTTTAGATCTTTCTAATTATGTCACCTACGTCAAACTTGTCCTGTCCAGGCTAGATTCAGTCACAACTGGTTTTCTTACTCATGGAGGTACTACACACTAGTAGGTAGTTTCAGTCCCACGTGATCACAGGTCATTTTTTGTCTGGTAGAACATCAGTTGTTTATTTAAGCAATAGAACATGAGAGCCTTCGGCTCGTGCCTACGACCAAATCACAGCCGTGATGTTATTGGCGATAACACACGACCTCGAGTGTTCTATTGCTTTTATGCAACAGGTTTTTTTTTACAAAATATATGAAGAAAATTAATCAAACAACATCAAGAAATTCATAATAAATATGCTTTAATAAGGACGGAGACTTCCACCAAAAAGTAGTTTCACAACAACAGTTTCATGGCTTGTCTCAAGGGCTACAATACGGCGTATAGTTTATACAGGCCAACATAAACATACATACATAAACACCAAACTGGCTGGAGTCTGTCCAAACTGGCTGCAGGTCAAATGTTATGTTAAAGGCATCCATTTGATTCATTTTTGCTGGTTGTATTAGCACAGATACAAAAAAACGTTTGCGTGTATATGCCGTTACTAGGCAACGCGTCCGCGGAGTGATACAGCTTTAGTGTGAGAATGCCGTGCTGTTATCACTTCTCACGGTTAGAACACTTCTCAACCAATCAGATTGTGAGGTCGGAACTAACCGTAGTACAAACAGGAAGTAAAAAGGCATAATAACAGGTATTTTTCTGGGTTAACAGGTAAATATATAGGTAGATAGAAAATGCTATGTTGTAAAAAAACGCTATTTAAATAAAAATTAATTGAATTGAATTGAATTGAAAATATACTGGTATGTATTTAAGCTAGCCCAATGAAATTTAGAAGTTGTCCACTATTATGTATATAGATTGGTAACATGTTCACTCCAGTGAGCAGTCCACTACTTTGTGACTTTGGTTTCTGTGTGGGATCTATTTGGAACAGTCCTTGTATTACCATTGTGGCCCACAAAGTTGCCAGATGAATAAACATAACTTGTTCGTATCTACCCACTTCATTATCCTCATGGTTATCTTTGCATGAGAAGGCAGCACAGTGTCACCCTCCATGGTTTAAAATAAGTTTACAAACAAGCATTTCTAGACCGCTACTGTTAATGTTGTTAACAGTCTGTTATGTAAATGCATTGCGTTGCTACAGCTACCTAGATTTTGGTACTGGGACTGTTATGTTACTTAACTAATCATTTCACTTGTGTGTTTTAATGAGCTATGAGTTCATTACTGTTGGTTGTAATTACAGAGCGTGATTCTGTGTCCTCGTGTTGCTCCCCATATCTCATTTCTTGTCACTTTTTTCATTCACAGACAAATCAGACACAGATCTGCTGAAGAGGTCAATTGCTGACATGGGTGACCCATACACGTCCCTCCTGTCCAATTACTCCTCCCAGCTAGACACCTCCTACCTTTCAGATCTGGGAGGAGTGCAGCAGAAGCAGGCAGTGAGCACGGATGACCTCATCTCAGGCCTGGACTGTCAGCCTGCCATGTTTAGCTCAGACTCTGGCATTGAGATGACCCCAAGTGCTGAACTTGGCTATGCCTCCCACAAGCTGCGTGACTCAGACAAGCCCTCTGATTCTGCTTACAACTACATGGACATCAGCAGCAGGGAGAATCCAAACAGCCATCAGCAGGCCCTAGAGGATTGTGGGATAGGTGCCACCCCAGAATCGGCTCCTCTTCCTGGCCTCAGAGGAGTGTATTACCTGGAGAAAAGCCCCTCACCTGTTGAAGTGGAAACATTGGGCCCAGCTGCAGCAGGGTTTGACTCACAGACCTTCCCCTACGTAGAGGAGCCTTCAGATGATGAGCTCTCTGATTACCAGCCCTATCGCTCTCCAGGGGCTGATGGCAGTGCCAGCCCAGTCAAGATCATTTTGACAGAAATGACACCCTCCTCTGTCTCACCAGTTGCCACGCAGCGCACATCTCCAGTTATGGTTTCTGAAAAAGAAAGCATCCTGAGCTTGGGGCTTGAGGGAGTTCCTACTGTCACACTGTCTGAACCAGAGGATGAAAGTCCTGGCTCTTCCACCCCACCACTCACAGGTGAGAACTAAACAATCTAAAATGTAGAATGTGAAATGCATGTAAAATGAATATCTTGTACAGATACCTACAGAGATAAGACTTGCAGATAAGAGTTACAGTTTGATAAGGTTTCACTTAAAATCACAAATATGTTATATTATTATATAAATAAAATATTCAACTCCCTCACCTTAAACTATTCTTGCTTATGCTTTTGCCTTGATGACCTCTAAATAAACAAAAATTATTTCAATAAGCACACATTCCTCATGGATCATTCTCACCTCACGATGGTTTGCGTGCTGCTTAAAACTTAGCTTGAAATTGATGTTTTGCTGGAGAGCGCAATTATAACCAAAGTTCAACAACCCCACAGACAGCATAACATTCCTCAAAATAGCATATTATTATTCTGAATCCATGATTCAAGTCACACAGTCATGATTGCAAGTTCCTGTAGCGCAAAAACCTCCTCACATCATCACTGCTCCACCTCTATGCTTGATCGTGGGGAAGGATAATTGTATACCTTTTTTGCTGATGCATATTTCCAAACAATTCCAGTTTGAATTCATTTGCTCCTTAGAACTCTATTTTATAAAAATGTTGTTTCAGTCATTACGCTTACCATGGTGATCTGTGAAGTTTCTTTTGCAACGAAAAGAAACTAAGTGTATAGTGAGACACATTTTAAAACATAGGTAACATTAAAAATATTATGTGTGCTCATTTATATGTGAATAAAACTTAGTCGATACTTGATTGCTCTGCAGCAGATGCTTTTTTTTTGCCCAACTTCAGGTGAAAAATTGTATATATACAATAATATATATATATATATTATTATTATTTTATTTTTTTTTAGGTTGAATAATTGGGATATTGCAGCAGTAACCAGATATCCTGCTACTCTAAAATACTACATTTATACATTCATATTATTTGTTTCTTTGCTGTATCATATTATTTGGGTGAATATTTTCGATTGTCTAACGATAATTATTTAGTCTTTCTTGTTATATAGGCTTATCTGTTCGTTCGTATCTGATCCTGAAATGCACCAACATAATAACAGTGTTTTTGTTTGATTCCAATGGATAGAGCTCTTAAGTCTCTGCTGATACCAGGCAACGATCTGATACTGACATCCACACAGCGAGCAAACTAATTGCCTGCAACCTGTTGCTAAGTTACTAAGTTTTGTAATAGCAACACACTTTTCTTGTACAAGAGCTGTGTTGTGCCAGTCAATATCAAATGACCATAAAATACAGAAGTGTATTAAACTAGAAATGATGTTAAATCAAATTCAATAACAACACAGTGTGACTGGGTCTCTAACGTGAGACTGGGAATTGTTTTCTCTGTTTCATCTAGCAGATCTTATATGTCTTTTGTAATAAGGTCTATCATGTCTATTTTTTTCATCAGACAGTGGTATTCATCAAAAGAGGTTCATTGTATTTTCTTATATGTTATAGCTTTTTAATACATAGGGCCATAACATTAATTTCTGTAAATTACAAGGTTTAGTATGTGTAGTAACAGGTTAGGCTTTCACGTATGTTTTCAGCAGTATGTTTGACATATTTCTGTAAAGTATCTGTCACTTTGATAGAATGTAAAGTAGTCAGTCTACAGCTTATATTACAGTGTTTCTGTGCCCTCAAAATAACTCAACACTCAGCCATTCATTTCTCAACTGCTGGCAACAAGTAAGAATGAACCCTTAGTGAAAATGGACCAGTTGTGCCCAATAAGTCACTTTCCTTTCCCGGTATCATGTGACTTGTTAGCGTTACAATGTCTCAGGTGTGATATGGGAGTAGGTGCGTTAAATTTGGTGTTATTGCTCTCACACTCTCTCATTCTGGTCACTAAAAGTTCAGCATGGCACCCTCTGAGGATATGAAAATGGATAAATGGTTAGCCAGTCAGTGCTAAGACGCAGCACACTGTATCACATTAGTCTGCATGGCTGTCATCTCAGAAGGAAGCCTCCTCAAAAGATGCTACACAAGAAACAGTTTGCTGAAGACAAGCAGACCAAGGTCATGGATTACTGGAACCATGTCCTGTGTGTCAAGTGTGTGTGGCGTGAGTACAGTCAAGCACAGGGTGGGGGGAATGTGATGGTTTGGGCTGCATGAGCTACAGTTCATTGAGGGAACCATAGATGCCTACATGTAATGATCTCCATGTCCAATAGAGATAAGGCAGTGCTGAAAAATAATGGTGGCCACACCAAAATTTTACAGTTGAGCGCAATTTGGCCATTTTCACTTATGAGTGTTTTAACTTTTGTTGCCAGCGGTTTAGACATTAATGGCTATATGCTGCAGACCTGTTACAAAAGCTGTTTACCTACTACTTTACATTGTAGCAAAGTGTCATATATGGTTCATTGTTGTCCCATGAAAAGATATAATAATACAATTGAGTGGTGTACTCACTTTTGTGATATACTGTATGCACACAGTTGTCTTGTGGAAAAACCATTTATATTTTAATTTCAGTCTCAAAAAAGGCTGTATGACTATAGTAATGACCAGTCAACGTCCATTTTAGTCAACAACCTGTTTCACAAAACGTAATCGGTTTTTAAACAGTCAATACCTGTACAACGCTGTCTTTTTGGGTAACAAACTCCATACATGTTCTCTCAGTGAGACTCTTCAACACAGAAGACGGACACAGCCAATCAGATGTTTTACCTGCTGCAAACTGAACTCTCCATTTTTTCTTTTCTCATTTTAGAAGAGTCTGATTCTCCTTCTGATCCCATAATTCAATCCACTGAAGTGGAAAAAATGAGCAACACACAGGAGAGAGCTCTAGAAAGTCCCACACCACTCAACCAGTCTGCCCACAAACATCAGGTTTCCTCTGTGGAGAATCTGAGCAAGGCTTCTCTTCCCCTCTATGCCAATGTTGCTGATGTCAGCAGTGGAGATTCTGGTGACTCAGAGATTGAGCTTGTGTCTGAGGAGTCAAGCCCACAGGCTCCCAGCTCTGCTTACATGAGCTTCAGCAAAAGCACCAGCAGCCCTCCAACAGCACCTACCCAATCTTCTTCTACTGTCTCTGCTCCTGCCTCTGTTCCTGCTCCTACTCAACCGTCAGCTCCTGCCCTAAATCCTGCAATGCAGTACAGTATCTTACGGGAGGAGCTGGAAGCCGAGCTTGACAGTGAGTTGGCCCTGGAGTCTTGTGAGGAGGAGAGCCCCAAGAGATTCCACCAGGAATCTAATACCAAGACAAATAAGGCTGAGTCTACAGGGCTTTCAACCACTACCACCAACGCTCCCCTTGTAAGTCCCACACCTCCACCTGCTGCTCCGGTGCCTAGAAGTGCACCTAAAGAAAAGAGTCCAACTGAGGCATTTGAGGAGAAGCCCAAACCCAGTAGCAAACCCTTGGCTCCATGTAGAGTTGTGCCTGAAGTGAAGGTAGAGCAACCTACTGAGGAGACTCATGGGGAAAGAAGGCACTCAAGCTCTGCCAAACATCCTACAGCACCTGTCATCTTCCAGGGCTTGACCAGGGAGAAGGGTAAGGCATTGTTTATTATGCAAGAAGAACAGTGAAAAAGGTATGAGGGTGACATGCTTTTAGTTCAGTGAATCGTCACAACAAACACCATTACACACAGCAGTGAAAACAGACCTGACATCAGGGTGACATTTAGTAGAGAAATGCAAGCTTTCCTACATGGTACATACATGTTTAAAGCTGTTACAGAAATAATTTGTAACAACACACAGTGTAGCACCCTTCTGCTGAGTATGGGACTGCATAGTCACAGACCACGTTCACCATACTAATGACAATATCCACCATCAAAAGCAAACACAGTTGGCATAGAACTGGTGTTAGAACTGGACCTTAAAACAATAAAAGAAGGTTGTCTGATCTGGTGAGTCTGGATTTTCAGGTACTTGTGTGCCATTTACCTAGGGAAGTGATGCCACCGGGGTGCACTATGGCAAGAAGACAAGCCATTGTAGGACGTGTGATGCCCTAGGTATGCCCTGATGTTCTACTAGGAAAGCCTCTGTCTGGGCATATATTCATGTGATGCCCTGGGTAATGTTCCAGTAGGAAAGCCTCTGTTTGGGCATATATTCATGTGATGCCCTGGGTAATGTTCCAGTAGGAAAGCCTCTGTCTGGGCATATATTCATGTGAGCAAGCAAAATATTGCAGTTATCAAGCTTGGAAATAATTGGCAGCCTATATGGGGATTTGAGCAGCTTCTCCAGTTAGAACAGGACAAACTTTTCATTAATGCGATGAAATTAAAAAGTTGAGGTCGGTGTCCAAAATCACTTTAAGAACTCCTGGACACCAAAAGTGATATGGTATGGAGTATTTTTTGGGCTCTGTAAGGTTCAGTTATTGTGAGGGATAGTTGGAATCAAGAAGGCTAATAGCTGTAGGAGTATAGATGACAAAGTACAACATGTTTAAGGGTTTTGACAATAATGGAAGGAGGTAAACAGGTCTATCGTTGAACAGGGTTGAGTTTAAGTAGATTGATCTTAGGTAGATGTGTAAATCATTGCTTCTTAAACAAAAAAGGAAAAGGGACAGATGTCAGTGATTAGTTCATCGTTATTGTGTTGCTGTGCAAGGCTGCTGGCAATTGCTTGGTGAAATGTGAATATTACTGGATCCAGTGGACTGATTATTTTACATTTTGTAGTCATTAGTGCCATCACTTCATCCTCAGTAAGGAGATTGGATGTTGAGAAATAGGTTTACTCCACCTTTGACTGGATTACAGAAGGTGGATTACTACAGGTGGATCACCTTTTGTGCAAATGTCTCATTATTAACTGTAAAAGATGATTTAGGTGTGGTAGGAGGACTGGGTATGAAAGACCATTTTTAAAACAACAATGTCTTTCTCTGGACACAAGCTGAGAACAGAATCAAGTTAATCGATAAAGGCTCATGGATTCTAGGCTTATGGAAGAAAGTTGAAGAAAATGCGGCAGGTTAAGTTGACATGTTATTTCAAAATTTAATTTCTGTGAGTAGTATATATAACCGCTATTATTTATTGCTCTAACATGCTTTCCAGGATATCTGGTTCATAACATTCTCCACTTAGCTGATGTTAGTACAAGCTCTGGAACTTTACAAATGAAACACTAGTTGTTACTATAAGAGGATATACTGTACACAGGTCGTATCAAACCTTAAGTTTATTTTTTTCTCTGTAAACATGCTGCCCCCTGTCCTTTTAAGATGCTCCATTGACTAGTTACTTCTGGCACCAGGGCTGACTGAAATGTGTCGAACCCGTTCGGATCCAGGAGTTAAGATAATATTGAACTGATCAATGCCAGTGCCAGTGATGCTTTAAACCTTTTTTGCTATCCACTGCTTGATTAAAAACTATTTTTCTGTAGCAGCTATTTAATTTTTATTGCTTTTCCTGATGTCTTTTTATGAAAGTTGGATAGAATTTATGACTCTACAGAAATTAGATGCAGTATAGCTTTGCTGGCAAGACATCAGCAAGGCTATCAAGTGTTACTGAAGATGTCTTTAGCTTTCACAATATGTTATTCTTAAACTCCCACTCCTGGTTTAAATATCTGTTATGTTTCCAAAAATGGAATAACTGTGCCACTCCCTGCTTTAAATAAAACAGTGGAAACAACAGGAAAGAGTACTAGAGGATTTCAAGGGTAAAATCCTTCCTGCTGTGTCACATCACAGCCTTTACAGCATTATTAATTATACTAAGCAACTTGAATATGTGAATATTTTCTACACTGAATGTCAAACGCACTTTATAATATCCTGTAAAATCCTTATTTTACCATATGTATGTCTCTTCAGACTTAACATCACATTCCACAGATGTGCTTTATTTCAACTAAAATGTCCCACTGTGAGAGAGTGTGTGTCCTGTGATGGACAGGCTATGTACAAGCCTGTCTATACTTGATTCATGACTTGCACCCTGTGCTGCCAATTATTCACTGGTTCCCTGTGACCATGGATTGCATTAAGTAGGTATGAAAGCAATAATGATGATTATAAATATAACAGCTGTAATGAATAATTGTGAAGCATTGTTTCAGTGTGTCATATCCAAATACTTTATAACATAACATATTCTGCAACTGCACTTTTACCTGATTAAATCAGCACCTGTCTGAGGAGGGACTAATTATCCGACTAGTCTGCATATTTAGCATCTCAATAATTTGCTGACAAAGACACTTACTAGTAGAAGTTCTTTCATAAGGTTATGTCAAATCCAGAATCCTATATCAAACAAATTCTTCTTAAATTTCATTCCTACCGTACATGCCATCATAATTTCTAATGGGAGACCCATTTACGTTATTTTCGTTGGGAAATCGCATATTCTTCTCCCACTTTTAACTATGTCAGCATAATATATCATGGGGTACAGGGTACTTACTGATTGCTCGTCCTGTCTGCTACTTATTTGCAGGTTGGGCTTGGTCTCTTAACAAGCAGGATCTCTAGAATGTGGCCTACTTTTACATTTACAGCATTTAGACACCCTTATCCAGAGCAACTGATATATTCTTACAATTCAAACAATGGGAGGTTAGGGGTCTTGCTTAAGGACCCAACTGTGGCAGCTTGGCAGAGGTGGAATTTAAACCCAGGATCATCAGGTCCAAAGTCCAGGGCCTTAACCGCTAGGCTACCACAGTCCCACTTTCAAGTGTGTGATCTTCATAGAAGTTTAATGGTGTAGGCAATGAGTTAAGGGATTCAAATGCACCATGTGTGACTAAGGGAATAGACTGACTAACAGCAGTCTATCCTTGTTTGTTTTGTTTATTTGTTAGGTTTTGCTGTAGTTATCCATATATTTAGCCTATTGATATTTAAATGCAGTCGATTCTGGTTAATTGGACAACATCGGGGCGCGATGGTTTTGGTCCTAATAACCGGCTGGTCCGATTAAACGAACATGCTCTATGTTACAGGACGGGACGTGCTATGTAACATATTATTTGTTTATTAAACTTTTATTGTGAGATTTACACGTATAGCGAACATACAAACAAGAACTACTGTTACTTACGAACTTTTTAAATTGAAAAATACATTTGCAAACAAGTTTTTCGAAACGATCTACAACACAATGTATAGGTACTCAGCATGCGAAGCAT
>JAVSBV010004489.1:0-12848 GCA_033117975.1 Parotocinclus spilosoma | reverse complement strand
CTCTTTGTTGTAAAGCTGCTTTGTGACAATTCTGTATTGTAAAAAGCACTATAGAAATAAATTGACTTGACTTGACTGGACTTGTGTGTGTGTGTGTGTGTGAGTGTGAAGAAAAAAGCGTGGGCTTGCCAGTCTACCCCCGAGTGTTTACAAGCGAAAGCACATGTGTGTTCACCGGTTCTACGTCAATGCCGAAACGAAAGTGTACTGAAGAGGAGCCTTTTCTTTTTTTTATTATAATTTTTTTATTATAATCACTATTACACTCCAAAAATGTAAGTGTATGTTTTTGTTGGTGTACATATGTTTTTGTTAGTGTACCATGTTGTTTTGTGCTGTTCAATAAATGCACTTTTTACACAAAAAACATGTCATTTGTGTAAAAAAAAAACAATGACCAAACAGAACAATTAGGTATAAAACATGAATGAATTAGTGAATAAATTAATAACTACTTTGTTGTTCAGGTGTTGCAGCAGTGTAATACTCTAGGCCACCACCACAGGGACCACCGAGCCCAGTGGACCAATTGAATAAATAGTGAATAGTGAAATAGATGAATAGCAATAGTTTATAAAACTGTGAAATCGCAGTAGTCAAGCACAAAGCTTGCTTTGACCAAACCTTCCTTATACGTACTAACGTCAACAGAAGGAAAAATCCCTCTGACATTAAGGGTAGCTGTAGGCCCCATTTAACGGCCTTTGGCACAAGTCCTAAATTTCAGTCAAATAAACAGAGGCTTGGATTTAGGATATTTCCCCTGCTTTCATTCATGCTATCCTGTTAAGTGTTGAGACGCCACTTTGGGAAGTCATTCAAAATGTTAAGCAAGAGTTTAATATAGGGCAATCTCAACCTATATCATTATGAAAGCACTTTTAGCAATTATTTATTTTGCATGTATCCTGTAGCAGGCTATTGACATGCAAATGTTAATGTGGTATAGACACGTAGAGAACGAGGGTATGAATTCAATAGCAGACACATTTCAGCATCACTGCATGTGTCTTCAATGGGAGGGTCTGGGGTAATTAGCTAGTCAGTAGCAATCTTAGATCCACAATACTGGCTATTCTCCAGTGTTTATCCAACAATGACACAAAGGCCTCCTTTCACACGCTTGATATGTACTTCCAAAATGGCCTGAAATGTACTTGCTTTTAGTAGAATGGCAAATGAATTGCTTAGCAACCAGTCTGTCCAGGCTACACATACAGTTGGAAAATAACAAGGTGGGACATGCAAATCGATTAGTTGACAAAAAATGGTCCATTGTATAAAATCCGTAAACTTCTGCCACATCCAATGTACATTAATGAAAGATAAGTAAGATTGTAAATATGTTTTAACTTAAGACAGAGTACACAAGGGCAGCAGTTTTCCTCTTCCTGCACGTCTCCAGCAGGCAGAGGAGGTTGTGTTGACAAGCTGGGGTTTACTCATGGAAAAAAAAGAAGTGCACAATGTGAGCACTGTTTGGTGACTGACTTTGGACACTAGTCAGCACGAAACAAAGCTGCCTCAGTGCAGCTGCTCCTGCGTAGGCTTTGTCCCCAGGTTTTATATAGTTTGCACTTGCAGAAACGGACACACAGAGATCAGACGCTACCTTCAAACCCAAACAGTAAGCTTTAGGTCTACAGGTGCATCAGGTTAATGAGCTATTTGCATGCTAGGTGCTAAGATGCTGTCTTTAAGAAGTCCTTTATAGATGGCTAAGCATCATGAAACGCCCTAGTCAGCTTTGGATGTTAGTAGTCAGTAAACAGAAGGGACATGTAGGGACTCCACCCCTTGCACAAAAACACACCTCAGTACCCACTTATTTAGTAAATATTTATGTGGCCCTATGCTGTACCAGACATTTGTATGTGTGTGTCAGGAATGAGGGAGGGGATTTGTTTATATTGTTTATAGTACATTGTGGGGACCTAATAAAAGGATCTAATATTTTGCCATGGTGGGGACTTGCTGGTCCCCACAGAAACAACTGAATTTTTATGGAAACTGCAACTTTCTTTTGAAATATAAAACAAGGAAAATAGATTTATCTTAGGTTACTGAGGCTATATATATGGTTAAGGGTATTTGTAGGTATAGCATTATTTAGCTACAGTAACCATTAAGTCTATGGAAAATCCCCACTACAGATGAGACTTTCGACTGTAGTGTGTGTGTGTGTGTGTGTGTGTGTTACAGTCTTACAATCCTAGCAATTTTGGGTTAAGGACCTTGCTCAGGGACCCAACTGTGGCAGAGGTGGGATTTGAACCATAGTCCATAGTCGAGTACCTTAACCACTAGGCCACCACAGTCCTAAAATGTTGAGCCAGAATGTTCTCATTTCCGGACTACTAAAGGCATCTAAAAACATCTAATTGTTATTTTATGTCACCTCATTAGTTTTTACATATACACATACCTAATGGAGAACATGCTTGCTGTTACACTATACACTGTATGTTGTAAGAACAGTTTACTTTAAAATCAATATATACAAAACAATACAAACAATATACACTAACTAAAAACTGGGATAAAAATGGGATTCGTTTTGGAGGTTATGCCAAAAAAGCACTAAATACAAAACATGTTTGCACATAAGTAATAGTCAGATGTAAAAATGTTTATACAGAGGGTACGGAAAGTATTCAGACCCCTTACATTTTTCACTCTTTGTTTCATTGCAACCATTTACTAAATTCAAAAAAGTTATTTTATTTCTTATTAATGTACACTCAGCATCCCATCTTGACAGAAAAAACAGACATGTAGAAATGTTTATATTTATTAAAAAAGAAAAACTGTAATATCACATTTTCATAAGTATTCAGACCTTTTTTTACTATGCCACTCACATTTAACTCACAAGCTGTTCATTTCTTCTGATCCTTCTTGAGATGGTTCTAGTCCTTCATTTGAGTCCAGCTATGTTTAATTGAACTGATTGGACTTGATTAGGAAAGGCACAAACCTGTCTATATAAATCCTCACAGTTCACAGTGCATGTCAATGCAAATGAGAATCATTAGGTCAAAGGAACTGCCCATGGAGCTCAGAGACAGAATTGTGGCAAGGTACAGATCTGGCCAAGGTTACAAAAAAACTTTCTGTAGCACTTAAGGTTCCTAAAAGTACAGTGTACAGCCTCCATAATCCTTAAATGGAAGAAGTTTGGGATGACCAGAACTCTTCCTAGACCTGGCCGGTCAGCCAAACTGAGCAATCATGGGAGAAGAGAGAGGCAAAGAAGAACCCAAAGATCACTGTGACTGAGCTCCAGAGATGCAGTAGGGAGATGGGAGAAAGATGGAAGCCTCTACTAGCAAGACATATGAAATCCCGCATAGAGTTTGCCAAAAAACACACAAAAGACTCCCAGACTATAAGATTCTCTGGTCTGATGAGACAAAAAATTTACTTTTTGGCATTAATTTTAAGCGGTATGTTTGGAGAAGACCAGGCACTGGCTCACCGTCCCTATACAATCCCAACAGTGAAACATGGTGGTGGCCGCGTCATGCTATGGGGGTGTTTTTCAGCTGCAGGGACAGGACCACTGGTTGCAATTTAAGGAAAGATCAATGTGGGCAAGTATAGACATATCCTGGAGAAAAACCTCTTCCAGAGTGCTTAAGACCTCAGACTAGGCCAAAGGTTTAACTTTCAACAAGACAATAACTCTAGGCACAGAGCTAAAATAACAAAGCAGTGGCTTTGGAACAACTCCGTGACCATTCTTGACTGACCAAGCCAAAGCCCTGACCTAAACCCAATTGAGCATCTCTGGAGAGACCTGAAACTGTCTGTCTACCAGACACTACACCAACCAACCTGACGGAACTGGAGAGGATCTGCAAGAGAATCGCCAAATCAAGGTGTGAAAAAACTCATGGCTGTACTAGTTTAAAATGGTGCTTCTACTAAATACTGAGCAAAGGGTCTGAATGCTTATGAGCATGTGATATTTCAGTTTTTCTTGTTTAATAAATTAGCAAAAAAAAATTACATGTCTGTTTTTTTCTGTCTGGGATGATGAGTGTACATTAATAAAAAATAAAATGAAGTATATAAATAAATAAAACAAATACTGATCAATTTAAGGGGGTCTGAATACTTTCCGTACCCACTGTAAATACAGGTATGTGTCACTTAACTACCCTACTACTATGTCCATTTGCTTTAATGACAATTTAATTGTAACAATGTAACAATTACAATCAATTATAATAGGAAATAAAAAGCTGTCTTTTAACTTCAGACACATCAGCTGTAAGCAACTGGTCACCTTAACAGCCAATCATGCTGCAGATCCACAAGCAGAGGTGGGGTTTAAAAAAATTGAGTGAGTCTGTGTGCGTTTGTGTTACATTACATTGCCTAAAAAGTCTATGTGACCATGGCATGTTCCATGAACGACCATTTCAGACAATGTTCTGAGCTTAAAACAGCATATACATGTAGTTTGCTTTAAATTGTTGTTTTTTAATAAGGATATCTCTGAAGTAGTATGTGACCAACAGTGTTACAGTGTTACTCACTGTTACTTCAGCCACAATCACTGACACAAGTACACAAACATGTACCTGGGAGTACTGTTAAACACCTTAGCCCAACCTTATAGTTATGTTTTTAAACATAATACAGTTATACATTGTACAAAATACATTGTACCGCCTTGTACAATTTTTTTTTTTTAATGTTTTTTTTTAATATAAAGTATTTTAATTGTGTGTACTCTTTCAACCACAGTCATTAGACATTTCAAAGAGCTCATGGTGAGAAAATGAGAGGCACTTGCAGCTATTCTATGCTCTGTAGTGTGAGAATAACCCAAAAAGAGACAGGGGGACAAAGCCAGAGAGACAGTCAGTGTACCCCACACAAATATGCAGACACTCCGTGGCATTAGCTTCAGCAGACAAAACATGAACCTAGAGGCCACATTGTACATTTGCCAGCAACAGCGCAAGGGCAATAAAGACCTGAACTAATGAATGTCAGTGCAGAACTGCTAAGGACTATGAGAGGACAGAGACAGTGTGTATATGGGTAAAGAGAGATTTACAGGTGGAACCAGTCTGTTGTAATTCTGGTGTCAGTTCGAGTTTTCATTATAGCATCACCATGGCACAGCTCAACTATAGTAACACTTATTTTCCATTACACTGACTGGAGTTTATCTTGTATGTGGATTATCCCAGAGAGATACATCACAGATACGGTTTATTGATATGAATATGATATTGATGTATTACATTAAAATTTGTCCAAATTGTACAAACAAATCATTTACCTTTTTGTATGCATGATCTGATTCTGTAATTTCTAAAGTACTACATCAACAGTGAATGTGAAAGTCATTTGTTTACAATTCTGTGTTCTATATGTTTGTACTAAAACACAACACAATCAGTAGCTTCACACTCAGCACCCACACTTACCACATTTCCTGCAATCAGTATTGATGTTACACTAAAGCTTCGAAACATTTAATCAGCTAAATGTAACCAAATTATACTTAGTGACAAAATAAATAAATAATGCACTCAGATAGAAATGTTAACTTGGTGCAAAACTTTCCATGCTGTTACATCTCAGGTAACTGATTACATGATTACAGGAGTGGTCTGATTAGATGATTTGGACCACGAAGGGCAACCAATCAGACACAGGTGGCACTTTTACTACACGCCCCTCTTCTGCACTTCTGCAGAAAAATCTGTTGTCACGGTGACCATTAGGTGACTTGCCATTGACAGCCAGCCACTGTTGCCTTTGTTTTCAGTCTGATAAAGACTGGAATCGTATCATCTTTAAAGACGAATACAGGTCCTGTTCTGTATTTGCCAATAGTGGGGTTAGAGTATGGAGTATAGAGGGTGAGTGCTTTAATCTTTACTTTGCTGTGGAGCATCACACTGCCCTAACTACTGGTGTGATCTTCTGGAGAGCCATTACATGTGATAGTTAGTCACCCCAATAGTGATACAAGGGTACAAGGGACACTAACAACTCAGGAATACGTGCAGGATATGTGTTGACTCACAGGTTATCTGTATAGGTTATAAATAGCTGGTCAATGTTAGCACTGAAGTGAATCTATAATATTACCAAAATTCACCAAGGTTATGTCATTACCAAAGTTAATCTACTGTAAAATAAATACAACAATTGTATTTAGTGCTATTTCAAACACCATCTGTGCTGCATATCTTATTGTTAAACTTTAAACTTGATTGTGTAAAAATTCTGCCATGCAAACATCTGACTAACATTTGATATGAAAATCCTGGCAGGTAAGAACATATATAGTACATCTGGTGTCAAGTCTAGTTTAGATTCTAATCAGCTGTGGCTTACATCAGAGCACTTGAGAGTGACATGCTGTCTAGAGACCCAGTTTCTCTAGGAGGTCTAAATTACGGATATTACTTGTATTTCTAACTGCTCAGGCTTGATCCAAGTAATCAGGGTTTTCCACAGAGCTTTATGCATCTGTATCTGTTTTATATCCAGCATATACTGTATGAAACAGCATACTTGTTGCAGATTGTAAAATAATTCAGCAATGAACTTGAACATCAGTTAGCTAAAAACATAGGAGTATTTCATTATTTTCCTTTCATAAGTATTTCATTATTTTCCTTTCATAGTTTCTAGTATTGACATATGTTATATATAACATAACATATGTCAATACTAGAAACTATGAAAGGAAAATAATGAAATACTTCTACGTTTTTAGCTAACTGATGTTAAAGTTCATAATATGCATATGTGAGTTGTGGACATATTTATAATGAACATATTGTTATCAGTGGTTTTGTTTTATATAATTGCTACCTGAGTTAAATTCAATCCAATACAGTCCAATACAGTTAATGTAAAAGTGTATATCAAAATGGAATTGAAATACAGTGATCTAATGCAAAAGGAATATATGGCTTAACCTGTAAAAGCACACATGGTTAAATCGAATAATTAGAAAAATATGCACCTACAGTACTCTCCTGCCTGCACATTCTGGCATTTCTTGCCTGTCTTATTAAACAGATATACTGAAAAGATTATCGTTTAATGTGTTATTACATTTTAATGTAAGAAAACAGATGATTCGATTCGGTGCACAGTGGGGATGATAGGTTTGTTTCAGTTGGATTTAACTCTCTCTTATGAAACAGAGCTCTTATGAGACTCCTAATTCAGTCTAATTACTATTAAATGTCCAGGCCAAATCTTTTTAAACAAAAATCTTTGTGTGCATGCCAACCGGTATATCCCACCAGTGAGTTAGGATTCATTTGCTGGGGCGTTTGGAAGACAGAAGCATGTTTGTCAGCCAATTATGGCCTCAGTTCATTAACATAAATTGTGGGGTGTGTTGCACCCATGTAAATGGTCTTTGCAAGAGTTAAAGGCTTGATTCAAACAGTTATTGCAAAAGAGTGAGTAAGACTGTTTTTCTATAAAGAGTCAAAGCCAGATATTGTCACACAACTGAAGTAAAACCAATTGTAATGGTATTAGACTGTCAACTGTTAATTTCATACACAGCAGTAATGCAGAATACCCTAGACTGAACATTGAGACTTGGATGCCACTGACAACACACTGAACTCAATCCAGGCCCAGCATTGACTGACAGAGAATTAGTACCAGACACAGGCACACGAAATCCTTTCCCAGTGGAACACAGCAGCCTCAGCTTTAAGTGAGGTAACACCTTTCATGCTGTGGGAGAGCAATAGTTCCCAATGCTGAGCTTCACAAGATCGAATCTAGCCTCACTATGGGCTGATAAAATACACTGCCTTGAAATAAGTCCTTAAAAAAGTCCCTATAATCAAATAAAGAACTATATTTGTCCTCACTTCCTGTGGTTTGAACACCCCACAAATGAAGCACAGTTCTAAGAACTATAAAAATGCTCCTCTGGTGCAAAAGTGCGAAAGTACCTTGTCTCCTATGGGGCGCCGTTTGTAAAGTGGAATACTCGTAAAATAACACCAGCATTTTTTCCACATTTAGCGTTAACACTAACATTTTTTCACCATTTAGCACTGCCGATTGTAAAATGTCTAAAAAAATTTTAATAATGCATTCAAATACTTAATATACAAATGATCACTAAATATTTCATTTAAGTGTTAAATATAAATCTACATACAACTATTTAGGATTAATACTATATATATATTTAATTACTAAATATTTAACTTAAATGATAAATATAAATAAAATCATAAATATTTATTCTAAATCTAAATGTTAAATATTTATTTATAATATTTACTTAGACAATATGCAAATTAGCGTTGATGTGCACGTGAAATACCAAAAGTAAAAGTTTGTCGGCGTAGTAGGTTTATCCACGTGAAAGACTGCCATTGTAAAGCTTTGGTTGCCTTTCAGCATATCTTGATTTATCAGAAAATATTGTAAGGGCTGTTTTGATGGCGATGTGGAACTTCAATCAAGGCTCTGCAGGTACAGCTGTTTAGGTCCCAGGATAAACAGCGGGAGCGGCTGGTCCGGGTGCATTGCTGGAGGATCCCTACGAAAACATTTCACTAGTTTAAGAAAGACTACCTACGTTTAAGTTATGTCGTTTTACTGATTGTTGTTTCTATTTAAGTCATAAAGACTTTGCTCTGTACTTGCTGCTTTACAATGGCAGTCTTTCACGTGGATAAACCTACTACACCGACAAACTTTTACTTTGGTATTTCACACGCATGTCAATGCTAATTTGCATATTGTCTAAATATTTAGCTCAACCGAGAACATTTAGATTTAACATTTAGATTTAGATTAAATATTTATAATTTTATTATATTTATCATTTAAGTTAAATATTTAATCATTAAATATATATAGTACTTATCCTAAATATTTGAATTTAGATAAATATTTAACATTAAAATAAAATATTTAGTGATAATTTGTATGTTAGGCATTTAAATGAATCATTTAAATTTTCTTAAACCCTTTTCTTAAACACACTTACAATCGGCAGTGCTAAATGGTGAAAAAAATTTTGTGTTAACGTTAAATGTGACGGAAATGCTGGTGTTATTTTAAGAGTGTTCCACTTTACAAATGCTGCCCCATAGTCTCTTAGGTACCAATAACCCATGCTGGTGGTCTTTGATTATTATATTTAGCTGACGCTTTTATCCAAAGCGAACTACAATTGATGTTACTTAAGTAATAAGGACATAAATATACAAGTTAAAAATATTTAAATAAATTAAAATAATAATTAAAATTAATTAGAAATCCAAAAGTAGACACCAAAGTGTGTTTGTTAGGGGTGTTTTGACGGTTACTGAAGGAATATAGTATTGTATTGGTTAAGATAGTGAAATATGAAATATGTCACTGTGTTCCACCTCACCAAACACATCTAGACTCATCAAAATTGGACAACAGAAGATTGGAAAGAAATCTGGTCTGATGAGCTGCAACATTGATTATGATAGCATCAAAATTTTGCAAAACAACACAAAACCATGGCTCCAACTTACCTTGTATTAACAATTCAGACTTGTGGTGGTGGTGCTGTAATGCTGTTGTGAAGTTTCTTTGCACTCTTTGGGCTTCCTAATACCAGTTGAGCATTGCTTAAATACCACAGCCTGGTTGAGTATTGTTTCTGACCATGTCCAGCCCTTTAAGAACACAGTGACCAGTGGATTTATGAACATGACAATGAGTTCACTATACTTAAATGATATCTGCAGTCAACAGATCTGAAAACAGAGCAGATTTGGAATGTGGAACTGACAAATCTGAGGATCTGATTTCCAGACCAGAACTTTCCAAACCTAGAATCTATGATATGAAGTATAAAGGCAGTCTTGAAGGCAAATTGAAGTCTAACCTGGAACTAGCAAGGTACAGCATCAACGGCTATTTACGATAGGTTACAATGATATACACACGGTTACTTCAAAAGTAGTCATACATAATAGTAGTCATACATAATAATTTTCTTATAATGTATACTGTAATTCCTAGCCAAGCATCACTATGTCATGAAACTAGAACAATTCTCACTTTCTAAGCAAAGCTTTTTTTCAGACATGGGAAATGAGAAGACGTTTAAATTTGTAGCTTGAGCCTTTGCCACATCATCATCCCTCCTTTCAATCATTCACTGTTTCCTGACCACACGCTCAGAAACCTGCCAATGCACACACTACACACTCACTTATTTCAATAGGCCAAGTATAGTTTGGACTGGTCCTTCTTGAACATGGTCGTGTGCAATGTGGTTTTCCGTTTCATTCAGCAAATTGACTCATAAAGCCTCATTGAACACTGGCACACTGGGATCATGGCAGACAGAGATTTATCTTGGCCGCATACATTGCTCCCTGTTCAGCACTACAGCATACAATAAATCATTACAGAAATTTTGGTACAGTAACATGAATGTGCAAGGTTCTTTCAGCAACACTGTGATGGGTGAAACACCACTCAGTGTGGTTTGGTTCCCATCAACCACACTTTATATTCTATAATCCATCTAGGTTTTCAGGAGCAATTGGTGTATGTCCTCAATCAAGTCTGATTTGCATTAAGTGTTCTGGCATGTGGGCTACTGAAGAGTAAGCTTGGACCATAATAATGTATTAAAGCTCCTTAATAATGAAATAAATATAAAGACTTCTTATCATAAGAGCAAGGGTTGAGCCATTTGATGATAGTAGTCTATGTGGTAAAGTAAATTACACTTTACATGGTGCAGTGTAAGCCCACCACTACTATGGTCCAGCAAAGAACCAGGGAGAACTGAGTATATCTCAGTGGTGTCTCCAGCCTAGCCATGAACTGTACATAAATGAGAGGGACTAATTCTGTACACGAGATCTTCCTATTAACCACTGCTGTTTTATCATAGCACTAGTAAAGGTGATGGATGGATATGGGAGGTGCAGAGTTATTTTCAGTAGAATCCACCACTTGCTGTTGAAAAGAAGCAGACATGAGTTGTAGTGAGACACTGCTGGTCTATGGCCCTCCTCCCTCAGTGTAGGGGCTGTGCCTGCCACATGGAATGTCAAGAGACACTGCAGAACTAAACTTTAGAACTTTATAGCTGTAGACAAGCTGTAGAACAGTTTGTGTTTGGGAAAGTCAAGTAACATTACACACTTTCAGTACAAGCATTACAAAGTGAATCCAGTCCGATACCTTTAGGGCAGTAATTGAATTTTTAATGCAAAGTAGCACCATGAAGGTTTTCTTTAACCCATTGTCAATATACTTTAGCTACAGGAATAAATCATGAATATATTTCTGCATTAATTACGTACATCCCCACACCTATACAGGTGTGTGCATATGATGCCTCTTCCAGGGAATGCTAGTCTAAATTATTAACAATAAACCACCAAAATAAAAAAAAATGAAATCAAAAGGTTTAAACATCTTGCTGAACTGTCAACTTAAATGTTGTTACATAATAAATTATATGGAAGATTTTTGAATATGACTACTGGATTGCAATGTGATATCAAATAAATATGGGTTGTGTAAGAAATATGAGTTGTGTCAAAAAGCGCCTACACAGCTTAACTCATTATTAATAATAGATTCTGGCCTGAGTTACCTGCTGCTAGCTGGCACTGACTGCGGTTGGCATAGGTAAAGTGGGGGTGGCAGCTCTGGGAGGCACACTTGCAGCCAGTCACGGTCAGGTTACAGCCAGAAAATACACAGGCAAGGTTAGAGGGACCCACAAACTTCTCTCTATGCCTCTCCTTGTGCTCTCTGTCATGTTGCCAGGCCTCTGAGAAAGACAGAGTGCCCTGCTGTAACACTTTACACTTAGGCAGCAGCCACACCAATTTATCATCTTATTATTTTCTTTGCAGGGGAGGGCCAAAATCTGGGGATTATGATTTATTATTATCATTGTGGATTTTGAGGGAACCTTTATGTAACATTGGCTAGTTGTCTATTGGCAACTGTAGGCATCAAATGACACCAAATGAATAAATGAATACTGTTGTGAGAAATATTTAAACATTGGCAGTTTATCCATATTGAGAAATCGTAGTCTATTTTGTGTATTGGTTTAACAGCTACAGTTTTTCAAATATGCCAAAATTAAAGTTTTTCAAGGGCTCAATACAAAGCAATATGAACTGCTCAAAATAATTTCATTTCTGTGTAATTCTTATGTTTGTTATAGTGGAAATATCCCCAAACACAGCACGTAAATGACAAATCCCATGGGCATTGTGAAGTAACTTTGCTTCCACCCCACGCTGAATGTGTCTACTGATTTAAAACTACAATTATTTAAAACTTATAGTCTAAAACTTTTTCTTTTTACAAAATGTTTCATTTATCAAAGTATCGTCAGTTTCAACCAATAGTAACATTCTAGCTGTATTTTGAAAGATATTCAAGAAAACAATATTTCCAAAGCTAATATTCTTGTAGGGCATCTTCTGTCATTCTAAAATGTTGCCTATCCCACAAATGCCCAAAAGGTTCACTTGTCCTAGTACACCATCCAATGTCGGTCTCATTTAGCCTGCCTTTGGTACGAGATGTGGTGGTGTTTTTAATTGGACCTCAGTATGCAGGATAAGCATATCCCACGTCGTATAATAATAATGGGGAAATAATTTAGAACAACTGAAAAGGGATGAAGAGCGGGGCGTAAGGCTCCTAACGTAATGAAACCGAAAGGATAAAGGGGAGCGCCAAGGTTGCGTCCAAGTGGGAGCAACGCGCCACCTAGTCGAGAGAGGACGCCAAAGCGTCAGTCGGGGCAAGCGTGCATAAAGCACAGTTGGGACGTCTCTTAAATGGCGAGGCACGGA
>JAVSBV010004459.1:0-12850 GCA_033117975.1 Parotocinclus spilosoma | reverse complement strand
ACCACACCTTTATAGGACGTGAGGCAGCTGTTCGAGATCTGGTCATAATGAGGCAGAGGATAAAGCGTCATCCCCACAGTTGGCTCTGTAAGGGCGATCGGCGCGGACGACTACAAGCTCCGGGAGCGGGTAGGACCCTAACACTATTAGTATATCATTAACTGTGGATCTGCTCTTGCCACAGATGAACAGTGAACTCCCTTAACCCCCTAACGCCCCCCCCCCCTTGGTTCCTGTTCACAGTATCCTTGTTATTCCTTTTTTTACCTCTCCACTGTTTTTATCTGGCTGGTTATGTACTATATGTACAATGTTATGTGCAGGAGTTGCTTTTTCACAAGCGAATGTGTGCTGTTTGCTCCTCCCCAATCACAGACAGTTGATAACGTGGCAAACTTAGTCATTTTGTAATAGAAAATGACTTTAATGACCCCTGTAGCATACAGAAATGAATTGCTAAAACTGCCCGTGAGCGAGAGGCACAGCTCTCTCTCTTCAGCTCACATAGACATGAATGAGTACATGCATAATTTAAGTACCTTTTGTGATTTTATGCATTTATCAATATTTAAATATTGTTGTTCTTTTGAAATATGTGTGTCCCTCTGCTCGAAACCTATACCACTGGTCAAACCTAACCAAAGATGAACCCAAGTTGCATGTTTTGAGGTCTGCAATGGAAAACCATTCATTAACACAGCCTTCATTAAAATGAATGTGATCTAACCCATGATTCACGAAGTCTTCCTAGAAACAGCTGTCAGTCACGGCAGTGGCATCTGTCAATCTGAATCACTGACACGGGGCTTTGATAAATTCATTCTAACATCTCTGGATTACGATGAAATGCTTTAGATATCACATCTTCATTTATTATCACAGCATCCAGGACGCACACAAGGGTCAGCATCACACAAATGTGCATGTGGTGTATCAAGGGAGGGGTTGCACATAACATCATAATTAGCTCATGAGCACCAAGATGTCCCAGATCTCTCTACCCACATACACACAGGCAAGTCCCAAGGCATTCTGGGTAAACAGAGATAAACTATGCGGTGGCAGCTCGGGCACAAGCATGACACAGCAGTGCTGAAACACCAGCAGGGAAGCTGACAACAAGCATCAATCTCTCTTCTCTCAGTATGAAATAATCCCTGGTCTCTAATACACAAAGCACATATGCGCAACACATCAATATACTGTACATGACTAATACGGGATCAGTAATGAGACAGCAAATATCGTCTTGCTTTTTGAATCATTAATGTTGCAACATCATTAAATAGAATTAATTTTCTTCTGTTTATGATTTTTCTCCATAGAAAGAGTTATACAGACACAATGGCCACACTTTTCTGCAGATAAGAATAGCCCATTTATATTTGTATTTGATTTATGGCTCAAATTTAATTGATGATGATAAGTTGTTGACATTTGCTTTTTTATGTACCCACAACTAAAACAGGGCTTGCTCTTGAACTGACCCGCATGCACAGAGTGCGGCAGACGTGACAAAAAGAGCATCCTAGTGCCAAGTAGATCAGCAGATTGTGTTTGGACTTTATATTTTGATTTCTCTATTGCTAATGGAAAATTACAACTGTAAAAGGATTGCTTATTTCTGATGGGAGTTTCATGGGAAAGGTTTCATCCAGTCAGTAGCATAGCTAAAATTATTTTAAAGTAGTTCAAAATAACTAAGAAATAACCAACAAAATATTGAGTAACTGATACATTCTGGAAAGACCACTGCAAAATGTGCCATCACTTTGGAATTAACTATAAATTACTGACACATTTCAAAGCAATGACAAAAAAATTAAAAAAGATCTTGGTTATTATCATAAATAACAATGCAAAGAAAATGTTTATATTCAGTGGTCCCTCGTGAAGAAAATCCGCGAAGTAGGGACGCTATATTTATTTAAGTATTTCTACACTATTTAGAACTTTAGAACCGTAGAACTTGCAGAACGTTTGGGTAACATCGTAGGGCTTGAATGAATTCAGTCTACAGTGAAACTTTCACAAACAGCGAACACAAAACCGCAGATAAAAACTTGTCATGTTGGCAAGTAGTGACTTGGGTGGGCGATGCTCTAGTGTTACTTCTCGTTTTTGGTGAGTATTCATCCGCTCAGTAAATACACTGTTGTAGAGTTTTTAACTGTTGAATAATCAAGCAACACGCTGAAGTAATGGAACGTTCTCTTTACTTAACACACCATACATCACTCTCGTATCACACATGCTCCGTCCGTACCGAACTTACAGCACCAAAATATCCTACACATTGAGCAGCTACAACAGCTATTTACTGTAAATCATCAGATTTTATCATTTATAACATTCCTTTATTGTAAGAATTAATATTTTTTATATATTGTTTATGAATTTAAAAAAAAAAATTTAATGTAAAAGTTCCGCAAAAACCCGGGAAACAGCGAAAAGCCGCGATTAATTTTTTTCCATTCCTTTCCGAGGCCGCGAAAGGTGAACGGTGAAGTGGCGAGGGAACACTGTATTATGTTATTTAAAAGCAAATATCTCCTTTAATGCTCATTAATAACACCAAGTCCATATTTCCATTTACAACATTTAGCAGACATTTTAAATCAGAGCTATTTACAACTGATACAATCCCAGGAAAAAAAAATCTACCTTCACATTTCATAATAAAACTGTAAATTGTTTTACTGTTCTACTATAAACCCTTAATGGTAATTTGGCCACTTTATGGCTCTACTGTCAAATTCCAAAGTACAATTTTGAACTTGGTTGAATATGAAACAGACCATAAATGATTTCACAGTTCTACTATGGATTTTGATAGGTAATTTGGACACTTTTCAAATGTCACAGTACATTTTTCCTGAGGGTTTACTCAACTTGACTTGTGGCTTGGCCTTTGGCTGGGACTTGAACCCTTGACCTTCTGATCAATAGTATTGCACTTTAACCTCTGTGGCAACACAGTGCTTACAGTCTTGCTCTCTACATAATAAAGCCATATCACCTGCAGGCTGCTGACCATCGCTTCAAACAGCTTCATTGCGTCTTCACTCTCAGGGTCTTCAAAGTAATCTGCAAAACTAATCTGCACCACGATCCTCTTCAGCTTTAAACACACACCTGGAGCACAAATTATACAGAATAATCCTATTCACCTCACAGTTTAGGGCACGCGCGTGTGTGCGTGTGTTTGTGATACCCACTGTTAAAGTGCAGGATGGCTTTAGCAGATACGGGTGTAGCTCGGAAGATCAGTGTTTCTAACTGCCTTAGTCCTTCTCTGCAGAGTTCTGCTGCCACCTCCTGGTTGATCTCATTCATGTTGTTCAATTCCAGGACACGCAGACTCACACAGTTCCTCACAGTTGACAGAAGAGGGCGACAAAGCCAAATCCGAGAAGAGCCAGGCAGAGAATTGAAGGGTGTGATATTAGACGATTAAACTTAAGGCCAGACTTTTTTTTATTGCTTGTTTCGCGGATCCGCCGATGATAATATTTGAATTAAAAAATAGATTTTTTTGGTATTTCTCAAATCCGCCGCAGTACTAATGGTTGAAATAAAAATAATAAATTTTTTAGCTTTTTCCGCCCTCTGGTGGAGAGCTTGTTCTGTACATTCATTTTTTTCCCAGATTCACTTTAATTTAATTGTAGATTAAATACATTTTGTTTTTAAATAAAAATATATTTTTATTTTTTCCACCTTCCTTGTATTGATTCCACATAGTCCTCGAGAAATTGAAAAGTGATAAAAAAAAGATTTATTTAGATTTTTTTCCTCCCTCCTCAGTAGATTCTTAGGTAGGGACATCCGAGGAACAAGCAATTAAAAAAGTCTGGCCTAATACTAAATAAACAGCCAGCTAAAACCCTATCTGCTACTCACCCAAAGACACTAATCCTTGAAGGCCATATCCGGCCCCGCCCACTCCCACCTGACGCAGGTCAGGCCAGCATCGGCCAATCGTCTGCAAGCAGCGGTTATTGAAGCGACTGGGCTGAAGGCTGGAAGTTTGGATTTATAAATGATTGCAAGGCCATTGCTGATCATCTTAATGCGGTTTAAATATTCATGCATTTTCTCGTTACCTGTTACATTAACAATTTAATCATTCACTCACTTTCATACACACTTAATGCAAATCAGGGTAGCCAGGGCCTAAGCGGCAGAATAAGGCACGAGACAGGAAGCATCCCTAGACGGGGCAGCAGGTTAAGATTGCCTTTCTATTACTAAGGTGACTTTTCACTGAAATAATTTTATTGTATCTGATTAATGCTACATCCTATGATTTTCCCTAAAAAGGACGGTGGTAGCCTAGCGGTTCAGGCACTGGACAAATCCCGCCTCTGCCAAAGTGCCACAGTCTGGTCCTTAACCCACCATTGCTTGAATTGTATCAGTTGTAAGTCGCTCTGAATAAGAGTATCTGCTAAATGCCGTAAATGTTAATATAAAAGGCAGTTTTCCTTACGACTAAACATTTCTTTAGGGATATTTGGTCCTCATAATGATATTTGGTTCACACACTCACTCACAGACAGTTTAGACACACCCATTGTCTAACACATGCCTTTGGAATTAGTATATGGGGAGAACATGCAAACTCCAAGCTGGGACTTAAACTAGGGAGCTACAGCACTAATCACTGTGCCGCTCTTTTACCCAGTTTAACACAGTGAAGTCAATCAACCAATCAACTTTAATTAATAATTTGCTGTTTGAGATTTTTCCACTACAGCTAGAAGTGACCAGACTACATCCAATCACAACCATGGAGCTCATATGATGTACTGTAATTTAATATAATCAAATAATATCTATAAAATCCATCCATCCATCCTTTATCCTCCACTTAATCCACAGCCAATCGGTGCCCACCCAACTCTGGGTGCAAGGGCAGGAACAACCCTAGATAGGGCGCCAATCAACCGTAGGGCAAACACACACACACACACTAAGGGCCATTTAAGAGACACCAATTAAGCTAGCACGCAGGTCTTTGGACTGTGGACTGGGAGGAAACCAGAGTACCCGGAGTAAACCCACACAGACACAGGGAGGACATGCAGACTTTACACAGGAAAGACCCAGGTCGCCCCGCCCTGGGATTAAACCCGGGACCCCCTTTCTGTGCCCTTCCTATAAAATATGCATCATACATCATAGTTCATATTTCAGAATAAATTATTAGTCAGTAATATCAGTAAATTGATGAACTATTGATCAATATGATGGGAATAACTCGGGTTCTGATGATGATCAGGATAATGGTTATGGGAATTAACTCACCACAGCTGTAGTGGTGCTACATACAAACTTGTGATGTCCTTGCATCCTGCTCCTAAAGCCCAAAGAACCTCCTGGCCAGCTGGATCTGACGAGCTTCTGAACCAGCACAGCAATAACACAACACAACACAACAGCCATCACTTGAGTGTTTATCTGTATGGTGTATCTGCTCTTCTGTGGATAAGGACTTCTTCATGGTTATTTAAAAGATAAAGTATTTACACTATAGAGGAGGGAAAAATAAAAATTTAAAAAAATTTAAAAATAACAACACATTATTTGATCAGGGGTTTCATAGGACAGTGTGTGTAGGACATAAGTGTGTATATTTCTTTGACACTCACCTGTAAGTTAGTGCTTTGAGTTTTCTGCAGTGGCAGCTGACCAGCCACAGCGACCTGTCTGTCAAAATGTTGGTACAATGAGAGATGGTCAAAGATGTAAGACACTGCCCTGCTGATTTTAGCACTGCCTCCAGTCCCACTTCCAGACAACCCCTAAACAAGGGCCACAGGACCAAATATAATAAGATACAGTTTGTTTATTGCTCAAGATTTACATGAAGCTTGAACAGCAGGGGTGTAAAATTGGTCAGTTCTCTACCCTACTCCGCCCCAGACAGACTTAAGATTTGGTGAAAGTGACAACGCACACAAAAAGTGGGTTGGGCTTATATAGTGCTTAAAAAACTAAAATACACTGCTCACAAAAATATGTAGTTATTTAATGATGCTATAGATCATTTAAAAAATGTCCCCTCATTTTTGAGAGCAGTGTATATTTTGTCACAGTTTTAGTTCAGACCACCAATATGTAACCAAGAGGTGAAATGGAGGTGAATCCCAGCAGTCATGTTTCAAAATCCAAAGCTGCTCCAAAGCCGTCCACAACAATGAAGTCTCTTATAGGAGCAAATGAGGGAACAATTCCACATCAAAGGCCACAGTGTCCGAGTTAAATGTTTAACCGGTACATATAAAGGTCATTTACAGGGTGAGTCAAAAGTCACAAACTTTTAAAAAATTAAGAAACAAATTTTAAAAAATCATATCTGAATACCTCAGCAAGTAACGGGTGAGGGGGGTTATCTTGTAGGCTACGTCCGGAACATGAAGACCATCTTAAAAGCCACTTTATTGGATGAAGGACGAGTTTTTTCCAATAGGAAGGTGGTCATGTAGCATATCAAAGAAGATCAGGATTGTGTCAGACGTCGATTGCCATTCAGATTTGCAATATCTCATGTGGTTCAATAGTGATCAACACAGAAAGTTCACAACTTTTGTTGTTCCTCACTGTTACTTACTGTACCGCTGCTGCAGTATCATAGCACCAGACTTCAACAAGCGACACCCAGAATGATCCTCAATTTCACACAGCACTGTTACCTCCCTTATAACCAAATTCAAAGAAACCGGGACTGTGGACGATAAGAAACGTAGTGATTGTCTGAAGAACCTTCACCGACCAAGAAACTTCAACAATGATTTTGGGAACCTTTGTTCCCAAAGTCCACGATTCATCACATGACCTGTCTTTACCCTGTCCTTACCCTGTGACTCACCCTGTACTTTTGGTCGTGTGTAACTTGTGTGTGTAACTTCATTCATTGTCTCCTTGGGTTATTGTGTATCTTTGTACCTTGTGTGCTTTATATATTCCTCTTTAATCTCCTTCCTGTTGCGGGATCGAGGTTTCAGGTTGTTCAAGATGAGGGTCTGAGTTTGGCTACAAAACTGAGATACAGTCACCAGAAACTACACACACACACACACACACACATACACACACACACGCACACACACACACGCACACACACGCACACACACACACACATACATACATACATACACACAACACACACACACACACACACATACATACATACACACACATACACACATATACACACATATACACACATACATACATACACACACACATACACACATATACACACATATACACACACACACACACACACACACACACACACATACATACATATACACACATACACATATACACACACATACACACATACACACACACACACACACACACACATATATGCATACACACACACATACAATATTGATGTTATAAAAAGAATAAAAATCAGGACTACAACTACATTACACAACCAATAAGACAAATATTAGCTTATTTTACCTATAGCTCCTAGCATTTAACTATCGTAAGCTAGCGTGAGGTTGCCTAGCACTAGTTCAGTTAATTTGTGATTTGGCTTTAATGACACCAGAGCAAATATTCCTAATCTTAGCTCATTTACTGCTAACTATGGCAACCATTTAAAAGAACAACACTTGCTACTGGTTGACCTAATATTAGCAAACATGCTAGACAATGTGGCAACCAATTTTAATGATGGCAAAGACTAGTATGACTAATGTTAGCTAAGTTTAGCTTCCAATAAAATGGCTCATCTGTTCAGATTTTTTTAATTTGGCTTTAACTGCTTTTCATGTTAGCATGTTTGCTACTAAGCGTGCTTTTGCAGGGGTCAGGACTCACTGGGGTTCCATTCAGCAACATACTGACATTTGTGATTATCATGTGTCATCATGTGATGTCACATGATCAAGTCTGATTCGTTAATCTAGGATAAGCCCGTGTTTGTGTTAGGGCTCGCACCGGGAGCCCGTTTTCTCGCCGCGGTTTATTATTTTCCCCTGCTCCCTTAGTTTTCTGTTTTCGTTTTTTTCCCTACACCGTTCATGCCGTTTGTTTTCATTTAGCGCGGCGACCGATTCGTTAATTTCTTTTCTTTACGCACCTGTGTTTAGTTTAGTTAATTACCTTGTTGATTCTTTATCATTGCGTTTAAATGTCCGTTTACATTTTGTGTGTCTTGTCCGTTTTTGTCCCCCTGTTGTGCGCGTTTTGCCTTTTTGTTTTGTTTTGATTAGTCCTTTTTTGGACTCCACCACTCGGATTCCTTGGCAGCTAATGGCGCCTGGGAACTACGACTGGTAGGGGCTGTCCCCGGATCAGCGGCTGTGATAGCCCACGATTGGATCCGCGGCCAGACGGGTCGCTTCCGGATCCTCGGCCGCTAGATGCCGCCCTTGGATCCTAGTAATGGCCAACATCTTTTTTTACATCTCCCCTTTTTGTCTTTTATTTTCTTTTGATTCAGGCTCTCTTTCTTGTTTACTTTATTATTATTGCGGGTATGTGGACCCCCGGCTCTGTAGCCGCTTTTATGGACCCCATGGCACCAGAGCTGTTTTGTGGACCCTCGACGCCCTAGCCATTTGCGGACCCTCGGCACTACAGCCCTTCTGCGGACCCCTGGCACTTCGGCTGTCTTGCGGACCCTCCGTGCCCATCCCGGACCTGAGGACTCTCGGCTCACTGGCCGCCTCTGAACTCGGATGGGACTCTTTTGTTTGTGTTATGCCTGACCCCACCTTTATGTTAATAAATGTGCTTTTGCTACTTTACGTTGTGGTCTGTCTGTGGGTTTCGCATTATGGGCTCCGGTTCTAAAACCTGTGGGGGATCCTGGCGATTTGGCGACACCAGGAATGGTCTTGCAAGATCACTGGGACCCCCCCCCCCGTAACAGTTTTTACCTTTGATGAAATGCGATTGTTCTCCAGGGTTACCCTTTGCCATAGAGCAGGGTGACGAGCAACACTCCTCCAGTCCTTACACACCTACACCCCAAGAATACAAACACACACATACACATACACATACACACACACACACGTCACACGTCACACAAAAACACGAGACCGTTTAGAAAACCCCCCGACCTTTTACCCAAAATGAACACAATATACAAAGTTTACACACACCTGTCCAGCGATGAGGAGGTTGCTGGTGTCCAGGTAAGTGAAGACACAGAAGAGCCACACCCTCATCCTCAGTCGCTCTGAACACATGACTGAGGTGTCAGGTACGTTGCCATGGCGATGAGCGTGCCAGCAGAGCTCGGATTCATCTGCTTCAATTCAGAATGACAATTAGATTCGTTTTTATTCTATTCGATTCAGTCGTCGACCAGGTTCAACTCTAGAGGGTTTTTTTTAAAGGTCACAACGACAGTACAGTACAGAAAAAGTTTATGAACCCTCGATTTCGGCGTTCTTTACACAGCACCCTTAACTAATTCACATGTACGTGATATTAATTGGGATAATAGCTTCTCCAGAAGTCAGATGTTCAAGAGAAAAGCAGGAAACGACGCTTTGCAACATGAAGGCCGATTAAATTCCAGTCTAACTGATTTATATGGCATTATTACAATGGTACACAACAGGGGATATTTTATTAAGCAGTGCATATTCCATTACATTTATTATATAACATTATAATTTTATAGTTGAGCAGTTTAAACAATCTAGGCTCACAGCCCTAACTGATCAAGCATAGAATGATAGTGGCAAGGAAAAAAAAGTCCTAAACACATTAGAGGAACAAGACCCAAAAATGAACCCAACCTCCATGGGCAGCCTAGAGACTCTTATCGAATTGATCTTAACGAATTGATCTAATTAATACGGTTATAGACACAGTTTAAACAAACAAAAGGTCGAAATTAAAGAAGTACATTTATAATATAATATATAATATGTACCCTTATCCAGAGCGACTTACAACTCATACAGTCTTACAATTCAAGCAATGGTGGGTTAAGGGCCTTGCTCAGGGACCCTACTGTGGCAGAGATGGGATTTAAACCCTGAACCTTCTGGTCCATAGTCCAGTACCTTAACCACTAGGCTACCACAGTCCAAGAGTAGTTGATACAGTGGTCACAGTGACCTTCCATACAGGGAACACTTTCTAATTTTTATTTACTTGCTTACTATTTACTATTAAGTAATTACTGGAAAAATGTGTGTGTGTCTGTGTGCAATGGTGATGGTATGTGTGTGTGTGTGTGTGTGTGTGTGTGTGTGTGTTACCTTTCCTACTGTAGGTCCTACACTGCAGCTGCACGTCTTCCTGTGACTCAGTGCTATAGATGGAACTATCTGAATCAGTCTCTGTCTCTGGGTGTGTGTTCGTAATCCAGCACTGAGATGAAGGGCTCCTCAGTGGCCCCTGAGGGCCCGTACATACCACATGGTAAGATTCTGCCTCACTGCGTGCCTCAAATGTCTTCAGTCTGACAGTTAAGCACACAACAACACAAGAATCTCACAGCTGATACATACAGTATGTGTCTACAATTCACAACTCACAATCCTAAACATGTACAAGACAAAAATAAACATTAATCCAGTTTTAATAAAGTCCATCAGTCGTTAACTGTCATTCCAAACTCAAGAAAAAATGATGATAACAACAATGGCAACAGAAACAACAACAATAGTAGTAATAATTATAATAATAACGTAATCCATTGTGGGAATCCATTAAATGATTTTGTTTAAAACTTTTAAACAATTGGCTGACCTAAGAAGAGACCAGGAGACACAAAATAGGACTCTGCAGTATCTGGAGAGGTTCTGTATTGAAAATTGTCCATTCATTAATGATCTTCAGCTTAATCCACACGGGGTCGCGGGCCAGTCACACACTAAGGGCCACTTTAGAGACACCAATTAACATGCGTGTCTTTGGACTGTGGGAGGAAACCGGAGTACCCAGAGTAAACCCACGCAGACACGCAGTGCTGCCCACCGAGCCACCGTGCTGCTCTCTTAGACTGAAGTCTTTTTTTAAAAATATGTTAAATATGTTGTTACATGTATTTTGTTATTTTCTATTTCATTTGTTATGTCGAAGTGTGTACTAGTTAATAAATTTTTTTTCATAATTTTGGAGACATTAATCAAAAGTTTTCATAATTTTGGAGACATTAATCAAAAGTTTTCATAATTTTGGAGACAACTGCAGTAAATCCAAAATACAGCACATATAGTAGCTACAACATAACATACACTGAAATCACATGCACCTACAGTTCTGTGCAAAAGTCCTAGGCCACCATTAAATTAGATTTCCCTATGCTTTAGCCATGGCATGATGACCATCTAATATTTATTTATCAGTCTCTTTTTGAGGTAAAAGCAGGAAATACAGGAAATTATTATATGGTAATAAAAAACAAAGTACATTGTGGAGTATTTTGTGTGATCTCTCCATACACTTGAGCAACTAAAGCATCTGGCAGCTTCATCGGGATGCCTTGTCAGCCATTCTGCAGTCCACTGAAGCTTAACCAGGAATGGTTATTTGGAACAGTAACACCCAAGAAACCACTTTTTTCAGAATGAGAACATGGTGAAATGAGTAAAGATGAAATGAGTAAAGCTCAAAAAGGTTGGAATGAAGATCAGTGAAAAAGAGGATGCCATTTTTTGGTCCAGTAATGATGGCCTAAGACTTTTGCACAGTACTATAAATACTAAATTATGCTTATATATAAAGGTGTGTTTTGTTTTGTTTTCTTTTAGCATTTACCTTGTAACTGGACTTCCATGTAGATCAAAAGCTGGGTAACAGCATCCGAATGTCCCTGAGATACTGCAGGTTTTCTAGAGCATAAGGGTGAGTAAAGATCGAAGTGAATCAACGGGAGTTACGTTTTACTCGGCTTTACCACTTTAAAATGAATTATATTAAGTTAGGTTAGGATACGTAGATACATTATATAATGAACACCTGGGAGTATAAAAGTTCATAGTTTACATCATAATACAGTCAAAAAAACAACCTAATTCCTTGAATATTCATATAACCATCGGTTACTTGCTTGTAAATGTTTGTTTCTGTAAGATCAAAATAAATATGAAGAAGATCCAACAAGAACTGCTGGATAAACTAATTCTGTCCATGCCCCATCACTGTTAGTGTATTCTGACACTCATGAGGGACCATACACCCTACTGAACGGTTAATATGGGGGCACTCTGGTCCAGTTTGACCTGCTTCTGTTCACCCCCATGAATATATCACTTATTACTCAATCACTATAATGGATTTTGCATCTCATTTGTGTTATTAAACAACTTTCTTTGACTTTAATTTGCTTTTCTGATGTTTAATGAAATAAATTAAATGTTTCTTTTTTAATTACATCATATTCATTTTGAAATATCCCCTCGTTTTTGTGAGCAGTGTACAAATAGTAAAATATCCTCTGCCTTAATAATTTTAAAAATAAGTTTTTTAGCTTTTCTTTCATTATAGTGGCTTTGTCATACAGTCAACTCCAGTTAATGGGACCACATCGGGACGCGATCGTTTTGGTCCTAATAACCGGCTGGTCCGATTAAAAGAAGATGTTCTATGTTACAAGACGGGACGCGTTATGTAACATATTAAATGTTTATTAAAGCTTTATTGTACGATTTACACGTATAGCCAACGTACAAACAAGAACTACTGTTACTTACCAACTTTGTTCTTTAAAATAAATTTGCAAACAACTTTTTGGAAACGATCTACAACACAATGTATAGGTACTCAGCATGTGAAGTATAATACTGTAAAAAAAACAAGTTCTTACTAAATTCCAGTCAACGTTTGAAGAACTTATCCAGTGTGATCTGACGCG
>JAVSBV010004439.1:0-12853 GCA_033117975.1 Parotocinclus spilosoma | reverse complement strand
GAGTGATAAACTCTACAGTGTATTATAGGGACTGATAAACTCTACAGTGTGTTATAGGGACTGATAAACTCTACAGTACGTTATAAGGACTGATAAACTCTACAGTATGTTAGATAGGTTTAAAGCCATTGTCAGGTTTTAAAGAATATGTACAGTTGTTTACACACATTACTTCAATTCTCTGTGTAACTTTTGTTTGTATGCTTGTGTATTTGTACTGTAGAGCCGGGACTGGTTTCTCTTGGTGCGTTCAGAACCCGAGTTTGGTTCTGGCTCCAGCGTGTTCTCCTATTACGTCCTCCAGTCATCACCCTCTCTCTCACTCCTACTAAAACCTGTTCTTACACGAGAGTTAATGCTGCCCTGCAACCTGCCCGTCTCTTATGAGGACCCACCACTCAACATGCTCACTATGGTGGAGGTATTCCCTCTCTCTCACTCCTTCACTCCAACGCAGTGAACTATTTGGTTTATTTAACAGCGCATCAGTACAGGAGATTTTTGGATACTGAGCCAGCCTTGCTTTTAGTACCCTAGTTATCTACAAAATCATCTTGGAATATATGGTGTGATCAGGAAGCCTACAAAGTGGAAAACTGTATCTCATTGAGTTTGGCTTTGCTGTGTTTGGGAATTTCCATATCTGTTTATTTAAGATACAGTCTTCAGATGGTGCATTTATGGAGAAAAAAACAAGACACTGGGAGTACACATGCCGGGATAATGTGTCAGGAAGGGCAGTTAATGTAAATTCTATGCCAAATCTAAATCATGGATCATTATGATTTGCTAGGATGACCTCCAATGTAAACAGTCATAAGCAGAACAACATATAAGCTACCCTTCTACATCACCCTAGGACTGGAGACTTTCTACAGATGGTCTTCCAAGGTATCATGTCTAACCTAAAGAAGGGGCTCTAAAGGAGTTTTATTTATTCATTTTTTTAAATCCACTTAATCCTAGTCAAAATCATAGGAAATCCGATGCCTACTTGGTGGAATAGATTTCAGTATCATCACACACACACACACACAATAAGGGTACAATAGAAGCACAAATTAAGCTAATAACCAATTGGACTGTGAGAAGCAACATACTGGAGTAAACACACTCTGACAAAGCGAGGCATAATCCAAGGTCAAGATCGAACCAGGATTTAACCAGGGACAATGGAGTTGTGAGGCGAGCGTGCTAACCGCTGCACCACTGTGCCAATCACAGTGTACTTTTGTTAATCAAATGACTATTGGGCTGCTAGGTTCCGCATTTGAGTTTGACCTGAAGCTGATTCTTTGTTCATGAACGCTCTAATGTCTACTGTAATTGTTGCTTATAACTGTACCAGGGACTGTGGTAGCCTAGTGGTTAAGGTACTGGACTCTAGACCTGAAGGTCCAACATACTCTGCCACAGTTGGGTCTTTGAGCAAGGCCCTTAACTCACAATTGCTTGGATTGTAAGACTGTATTAAACTGATAATTGTAAGTCGCTCTGTATAAGGGCGTCTGCTAAATGTTGTAAATGTAAATGTAGATGGCAAAAGAAGAAACTGGGAAAACGTATATTTAACTTATTTAACTTATATTACACTGCTCGTAACAAAGGGTGCCTGGCTGTCAACGGCGGGAAACTTATTGTGCACCGTGACAACAGCATCTTAAAACGGTCTGGGAAAAGACATGGTGTGTAGTGAAGGTTGCCATCTGTGTCTATATACTGGACAGCAGTACTGTTAGACTTGCTTTTGCTTGTCAGTGAAACAAATGCTCCTCTGGACTGGTGGTCTGTCTGGGCCATTCGGACCCTTTTTACGATGTGCTGTTTTGCTTACTAGCCTACAATAAACAGACAAATAAATAGTAACAGCATGTAATATCCGTGAAGAAACTCTTCGTCTCTGAAAACTCCCGAGTTTCTCCCCAGCCCTCTACTCCCACTTACAGGTCTTTGCCTAACATTTCCATTTACTACAAAAAAAGCCACAAGTCGCCACTTAGCCACAGCAAAAGCGCGTAAAATCACACTGGATAATTTCTTCAAACGTTGACTGGAATCTAGTAAGAACTTGTTTTTTTACAGTATTATGCTTCGCACGTTTCGAAAAACTTGTTTGCAAATGTATTTTTCAATGAACAAAGTTCGTAAGCAACAATAGTTCTTTTTTGTGCGTTCATTAGACATGTAAATCACACAATAAAGGTTTAATAAACATTGAATATGTTACATAGCATGTCCCGTCTTGTAACATAGGGCATGTTCGTTTAATAGGACCAGCCGCTTATTAGGACCAAAACCATCGCATCCCGATGTGGTCCCATTAACCCGGATTCGACTGTATTGTATATCAGTATGTCAGATGAGTTCCAAAAAATGCATTCAGTTGTCTTCTTGTGTCCCAGAAGAGCCTGGAGCAACTGGAGGAGGATCCTGTATTTAATCCAATGTGCCTTGGCTGTAATTTGTACCCGCACTTGAGAATGAGAGGACTGCTCACTCGCTGCTATGGGTCTCACGCTCAGAGCCAGTCACGAGGCCAGCGCAGAGATAATAACCGATCAGCAGGGGGCCCCACACCACGGCAGGTCAGATACTCAGAGGTTTATCAACACAGACTTTTATAGGGCAAACATAATGAATTGACAATTCTTGTGATCTCAATACAGAACTATTCTTGGAATATAGTCCACTGTTCAAGAACGCACGCAAAATATGCATATATATGCTATTAAAGTTACTAGAAACACAAGCTTAATTCTAAATGTTCCTCACACGTATTTAATTCTAGATTCAAATCATGCATTATCATGTTTTTATTCTTAGTATATCACAATTAGTTTTGCATTCTAGTGGAGAATCTAGTTTCATTTTTTGACACATACTCATTATTATTATTCACACTGTTCACTGTGAACCTTGACATCTTCTTCCTTTGGCTGCACCCATTAGGGGTTGCCAGATATTAGACCTTTCGCTCTTCATGCTTCACACCGGAAGCCCTTCTTGCTGCAACCCTGACTTGTTTTGGAGTGTTTTTGATACTGAATGCAGTGACTGGGCACTCACACTGTGACACTTTGAACTACATTGACAGATCTAATGTGATTGACACTGTGACACCAGGGACATGGGAAGAACATGCAACCCAACCCCAAACTTACAAATAAGGCCAGACTTTTTAAATTGCTTGTTCCTCGGATGCCCCTACTTAAGAATCTACTTAACTACTTAGGAGGAAGGGGGAAAAAAAATCTTTATTTTTGAGCACTTTTCAATTTCTCAAGGACTATGTGGAATCAATACAAGGAATGAGAAAGAAATAAAAATAATTTTTTATTTAAAAAAAATGTATTTAACAAATTAAAAGAATTAAATGAACAGAAGAAAACCGTTGGCTCTCCACCAGAGGGCAGAAAAAGCTTTTATATAAATATATATATATATATATTTTTTTTTCATTTCAACCATTGGTTCTGTGGTGGATTTGAGAAATACCAAAAATATATATAATTTTTTTTTGTATTCTTTAAATATGATCGTCGGCGGATCCACAAAACAAGCAATAAAAAAGTCTGGTCTTGGGTTTTGGCTGTTCCAATTAGGAGTCGGCACAGAAGCTTATCTGTATTTTGTACTGGAGACAGGCTTTATGCCAGAACTCCTTCCTCATGCATCCGTCCCCATTTATTCAGGACTAGAACTTACCCTATAAACTAATGCCCTATAAACTCTATTATGTTGCAAGACCCACTCAGGACTGAACCCAGCAGCTGGCTCTGATCACTGAGTCACTGGAGCTACAATGTGTACCTTGATGTACAGTATATAGCATACATCTTGAACATCAGCTGTAAGCCAGAATCTATAATGTTTGCAGAACACATGAAGATCAGTATTAACATGAGATAGTGTACAACGGGTCAAGGGGAAAAAAAACAACAAATCACACAGTGGTACAATGTTTGAATTGCATTTATTTAAACAGGATGCATAATCCAATTGAAAAAAATGTGAGAGGGTGGTGGTTCAGCATTTAAAACTACTGACCAGAAATCCTAAGGTGCAACATTACAATTCTTGGAATGTCCTTTAGATTGTATCTGCTGAATTTGATGAATTGAAACCATTTTTAACCATTATTAGATTGTTTTAATAGCAGGTACAAGGTCAATGGCAGGACTGGCCATCACTAGAACAAGGGCATATAATCAAGTAGCTGAACCCCACAGTTTTAATTAAATTGGAGGTTTATATATAGGCTTCCATTCTGTTCATAGAAGGTACATTACAGTGGTGTTCGACTTTATTAGGGAAGTATTTACACATAAATTTATTTTTTTTTTGTCAGGTGAGCTAATGGTTTTTTCTTTTTCTATCTTCTGCTTTTTCTCTATAGCTGCAGCTGGGTCGTGTCAGAGCCACAGTTGCCCCTCTGTCATCCGGCCCCTCAGCCAAGATGCCCCGTCCTCCCTTGATCATGAGTCACCCACTACTTCATGACCCTTCTCTCTGCACAGCAGATGACCGCCAGATGATGACATGAGGGTGAGAAAAACGTCAAGGCTGCTAGCATTTGTTGTTAAAACTATACAGAAAGCACATAATGCCGCTGTGTTTTTGATTAGTATATATTTACACTGAGCCCGGGCTGCATGACCAGATGCTGCACAAAGCACCACGTAAGAAAATTAGTTGTGGAAACACCTCTGTTGTGTATGGAATGCTGCTGTTGTGTTCAAATTGGTGAGTTCTTTTATGTGTTCTGTTCTTAACAAGCTAATTAACTTTGGCAAAGTAAACCATAGATTTACACTCGCACATCAGCTCCTTTCTACACTCTTCGTCTATTTTATTAGCCCCGCCTACCTTACAGATGCACTTTGTAGTTCTACAATTATAGACTGTAATCCACCTGTTTCTCTACATTATCTTAGTCACATTTATTCCCTTTCCTTAGGGTAAGGACCCCCACAAATCTGCTCCCATTTGCGTTTTTAAACACCTTGTTCACTCGATGTGCACTCTGTATCTACCATATTACTCCACCTTATACATGCAAAGTCAGAGACAGTAGCTCATCCATTTTTGCTCAGTATCTGTTAGTCATCCTCTAATCCTTCATCAGTGCTCACAGGAAGCTCCCTACAGGATGCTGGTGGCTGGACATTTTTGGTTGATGAACTATTTTTAGTCCAGCAGTGACACAGAGGTGATCCACCACCCAGACTGATCTATACTGGTCCTGTGGGGATCCTGATCATTAGAGAACATAGAACACAGTATGTACAGAAGCAGATGGGCTACAATCTGTAACCGCACAACTACAAAGTGCTTCCATACAATAAGTGAAAGTGTGGGCAATATGTGCAGACCTAATAAAGTGCTCATTGAGTGTATATGTTCAAGTCTGTTAACATTTAGTACCGAGCACTAATTGTGTATACAGACATGCTAAAGTATCAAAACAGTACTTCAGAGCTATTAATCATCCAAAACAATTCCAAAGCACCACAGCATTTTTGAGTTTGTAATGAGTCAGTGGTTGGATCTGGTTTGTTCCACTCGCTACTCACTTTTAGCCATTTGAAGTCAACATGGCAGCCTTACAGCGGCGCACACACCAAATGTTTAGGTATCCACAGCTGTAAGGCATTACAGAGTAGATAAAATGCCTCGTTCTTCTCCAAAAGGCTGCAAAGCGCAATAGACACTGTTAATTTAACGTCCATTCTTCAGATGGCCAGAACATATAAAGCTGTTTTGTTACTCAAACGCCTACACTTACAAGTTTTTCACAGCGCACAATTAGTGTGGCTCCACCTTCAGAACGTTACTACTGGGCTATTTTCTTTAACAGTGACTCAACCACAGCTGGGAACTTCTCAAATTAAGGATCCAAACCAAAATGCTGAGGCAGAGAACTAAATACGTTCAAATCGGCCAAATTATTAAGGGCAAATCAACTAGGGAAGTATGGATTGGATTTAAACAGAGCAGCTCTTGAAATGTTAAAGCTTTTTAAAAGAGAATTGCTGTAAAAAAAAAGAGTGGATCAGAGCGCGCAGTAGAAAGAGAGAAAAGACAGTTAAACTTTTTAGGACACATTTGTGCTTGGAGGTAGGGGGGGTTAGTTCTGAAATGATGTCAGGGTCATGGTGTTACTCTGGGGCACTGTTCTTACGTTAGGCCCATCAGAGCTGCTTCATTTTAGTTTCCGCTATTCCACCCACCCAGCATGGCCTGTACCATGTCAGCGTGACCTGAACTTTTAAGGTTAGATATTATGCAAAATCCACCCGAAAGCGGACCCTTCTTTTGACAAGAAGCATTTTATTTGGAAGGTTGTTTTCTCATTTTTCTGGTACACAGGTCAACTTAAAAAGGCTTAAAGACATGTTCTGCTTGTGTTACATAAACTTGAATGTTTTCACATCACCCTGTACCTAATGGCCTAAACATGTGTTCTCTCCTGGGCCAGACTGCTTATGGGTTTGTAATGTCTGCAAGTTGTTTTTTAAACTCCACGTTAAAGTCAACAGTAAACTTTTAAACATAGAAATAATTCTACAGTTTAACTAACATCTCCCGGGGACTGAGAAAGTAAGCCTGCAGATGTTCTGTTCTGCTGCATACCATTATATTAAAGTCATTATATTAAAATCAGTTTAAAACCATTCTGTGTCCGTTCTGTGAGTTTAAACGGTTTGGGAAACAATTTGTTTATTTTCATGCAAACAAGCTTACGTAGTTCATCTGCAAGAGACTTTTTATATAATGATATAAATGTGTGTTGAAACCAGAGACAGGATCTGGCCCCGTCCAGAAGGACTGATGCCGTTTCCATAAATAGGAATGATTAAGTTCTGGCAGTACAATTGTTTTTCATGAAATAGATTTTCCTGCTTTCCACAAGTTTCTTTTATGACATATTATATCACCATGACCAATTTGTAAAACCAAATGTGTGATACTTGATCATACCTGTGCTTTATGATGCAATATTTATTCTGTGGCTTACGTAGTATCGGATTTCCTAAATAGTTACCATGTGCAAACACATAATGACCAGTGACTTGACTTATGACAGTGTCTGAACCTTACTTGTAGCTGTGTTACTATTATTTGCCAAGAGCCCTTATGGGTAGTGACTTTGCAGCAGGCCTTTTGTGTCTTGGCATTTCTAAATGTTATTCAAATATCAGGGTTGCAAGTAAGTGTGACTCAAACCTTTATAGATTTGTATTCAAATCCACTATAACAGATACATACTAGTATTTAGAATAACACACTTCTGTTTTCTTGCTGTTTTTGAGGAATACAAAGAAGGTCAGCTGAAAACAGAAACGACACATTTTAGAAAAGGGGAAGTAGAGAGATATGAAATGAGAAATCTGTCCTCTGTGCATCTTATTATAGACTGAGAAAGGCCAAAACTAAAAACGCTAAAAATGTCAATCAAATCAGTTGAGATTATTAATGACTATTTTATAATGTAATATCTATTAGAGTTCTGCAAAGTAAAGTTTAAAGCCATTTCTTATTGGAAATTGTACGTAATGCAATCTGATTGGTCCTGGCAAGTCACTGATAACAACACGCTATCACCAGTACCAATCCAACATAAAAACTCAGAATAAACAATGCAGTGCCTCCACTTGTTAATTTTATCCTGATGTTTTTATATATTGCATTCTTCTTTGGTTGGTTGCCTCGTTTTAAAAAAAATCATAAAATGAAATATGAGGTAATATATTGTGCACCCACTTAAGTTTAGCTAAAACCTTACAGATACTTAGGTTAGTCTTTTAAGTAAGACTTGTGCATCGGTTTTAAATATTCTGACACTGTGTACATTTGCTTTTGGTATTTTATCCAGAAGGGATTTAGTTAATTTGTGTTCCTGGGTCCTGATTTTGTTAACGTTAAATGAGATTTATTTCTATAATGCTTTTTACAGTTGTTCATCATCTTCTATTATTTAAAGCCAGTCCCAAACTGAGAAGGGCCACGGCGAAAGTGGCAAGGAAAAACTCCCTAAATGTTATAGGGAAGAAGCCTTGGGAGGATCAAGACTCAAAAAGTGACTCAATCTCTTTGGGCGGATAAAAAAAAAAATGTTGTTTAGTATTCAACACACACATATATATATGCAAGTGCAAGTATAACCACATTAACAAGCCTCCAAGTAATATTTATTTGGACTGGATGATAAAAAGGACTTTATTGTACTCTCAATCAGAGGGTGATAAGAGAAGGAGAAATAGAAAGAACATGAAAGCTAGGTACTGCTGGCTGATTAAAGGGGGAATTTTATTGGCAGCTACAGCTATAATAAAGCATGACTTTAGATTTAAATAGGTACAATATATACTTTTCTGGAAATTAAGACCAGTTACATGTGACACTGGGTTTATAGAGAATACAATCCACTAGGAACTTGCTCGTTCTGCAGGAATTTTACCACCCAGATGAACAAATCCAATCCAAAAAAATCCAATTTAATTCTGTGGGCCTCCATTTTATACATTTGCTTCAAAACCAACTCCCATAGCGCATTAGGCCTTACAGATGTCCTGCGGTAACACCATTATTAAGGAATATTGGCCAGTTCTGGTTCTGTACTGGCATCATCATTGAGATGACTTTTGAAAAACATTATTTGCATGTGCTATAATCAGTGTTATATGTTTACACGGATGATGTATTGTGCTTTGTATAAGCATAGATTATTTTACACATCCAGTCCATATGACTTGCTTTTGGCTGCTTTGGAAACTTGTGAATCACTGACATATGAATATGGAAATTTATAAATGCTATTTTTATCACAGTCTGGCCATCTGACGCGGCCCTTATAGTATTTTTACCAATTTAATGAGGAAATTGGGACTGTTAAGGAGTTGAAGCTTGAGGTTATTCATGTTCTCAACAAGCACAAAAATACATATGCACGTGCACATAGTGTGTTACAGTTTTTGTGCTGAAAGAATTCAGAGGAAGAAGCAAGAAGCATAGACGTAAATATGCAAAAACAAAGTCCCAGGGACACTTTGATACTTTTATGGAATGTTTTTTTAATTATTTATTTTTGATTAGAAGAATGTGTAAAGGACACAGCATGGTCTGCTTTTTAGTTTTGGAAAACTGCACACTGAAAAAGTGAGGCACAATGTGATGAATAGATTAGATTCTGGCAGGCCAAGAGGGTGGCCAGTTTCGAAAAAAAAAAATCAGAAAGTGGAAGAAAAGGCGGAGACAAGGACAGAGCGAAAAGGAGAAGTGTGAAGGGGTGAATGAGAGAGAAAAGCGCTCAAGGAACAGTCTGTACCTTAAAACAGAGCCAAACAGACATGGTGTAATTTAGTCAATATTCTTGCCACACTAAACACGGGCCCATTTTTACAGCTGGTTAATATTCATTAGGCGTCAAAACGTGTTTTATCTGTTCTGGCATTCCTCTGCAGTTGTTTGGGGCAACAGAGTAAGAAAGTGAATAATGATCAGTGGGAGGAAAGGGCATTCGGTGTGATTTCATGTCCTTATCGCTGCCTCATACAACAAAGTTTTGACCCCGATATCTTTTTCTGGAAGCATAACAATCGGAAGGTACTTCTGAAAACACTTTTATTATTATTTTCATCATAAGATCAACAGCACAGCTGTTTTTACTTACTCCCACACATACACATAGCAAAGGATTAGTAGTTGCTACATTTAGAATCTCAATACAAAACAAGAGTAGCTGTATTGATTGTCCATATAGTCTAGGACCATTGATGTATCCAGGGTGAAACTGGCATTTCGGGGTCAACTGGCAAGACAAAAGTAGACTCCCTTGTCTTCAGCAGTTTTCACTTTCTATATGTAAGTGCTTTACAATCTCTAAATACAAGTCACAGACCCATTATTATTTGACAAAACAAGAACGAATGGGTCAAATATGTGCAAAACTGACATATCATCGTCTGAAATCCTGTGGGAAACTCATGTAATAGACGTGTTTTAAATGTCATGTTTTCTGCAAAATGTGTAGTTTTATTATCCTTCATAAAGAAAAGGCTTTCATGTTTCACTAATATTTAACCATAGTCTGTTATCTATGATACCATTAATCGCCGACACTAAACTGTGCACTGCGTGGATTTTCCAGTTATTGCAGCAGTACCAGTAAAACTGGCAAGCAAGAAGGGCTATCCAACAGGAAAAATTTGCCCAAAAAGTTTGTGCTAAATTACCTTCAATGGACAGACTTTATATCAACATTAAGCTGTCCCAGTTCATTCATGGAGGATCAAGTCAAATATCTCCCAAGTTGTCGTAGATAATATCTGGTGGTCGCATGGCGGGGTGCCAAGCAGCGACCGAAGGCTTAAGTTTCGACACTTTACTATAAATCTCTGCTGGTTTTTCTACTTTTCCTTTTCCAGTCCCTCCATTTCGAATGCCTTGTCCACCACTGTAATAGCTATCCCTGCTGCTGTTGTTGTTGTTAAGGTTAGCTCCGGATTTACCATGGGGCTGTAGGTTTAGGTCTTTCCTCGGGAGCGACACTTTCGCCGGTTTGGGTGCTGTAACGGGCTTGGGACCTTTAGGCTTGGATGCAGCTGGGGGTGGAAGTGTCTTACAGTAGACAGGGACGTTATAGTCATCTGTAGTTGGGTTGCTGGACAATTCATGACCTTGCAGCTCTTCAGGTCCCCTGGTTCGCCAGAGTTGGTTTTCTAGCCGCGCCTCATCATACAACGAGGTGACTAGCTGACCTGCTGAAAGACCCGCGACTCCCTCAGGCTCATCGTAGATGTGGTCTGCCAGGGTTCCTTCTGCAGGGCGTCTGCACCGATTTTCAAGTACCAGTGCCCCTGTTTTTTTGGACAAGTCATGGGACACGTGGTCATATATATCTGCATAGAAAGGCTCAGACTTCTTGCCTGTATGGGAGCCTCCACCTTCGTCTCCGAGGGGACGGAGTCGTGGGATGGGCACTGGTGTAGGTTTGATGCTGTCTACAGGGTCAGAATAAAGACAATCCCCAAGGTTAGTAGGTAGACGGACTAAGTCAGCAGGCTCAGAGTACAGATTCGCTTGATCGTCCAAAATAAGGCCACGGGACGGGGTGCCAGCCACAGGAACTGGGGGCTCTGGCAAGCTGCGGCCCTTTAGATTCTTGCATTCTCCGTCCCGTCGGCTGATGACCCCATCTGCAGATCCAGGCTTACTGCCGCTAGAGTCTCCATCGGTGTCTCGGCTGTTTCCCTCAGCGATCGCAGCACGGATCTGCTGAAGAGCAGGACTGTCCCCTTCAAACGACGAACAGCTCTGGTATTCATCCGCCTGAGCCTTTTGTTCCTGAATGGCACTTTCCACGATTAAAAAGATCTCATTTCCTTGTTTTGTTTCAAAGGTGAAGTTGCCTGGGCCGGACTCGCACCGGCGGCCAGCCTCAAACGAGAACATAACCTGCACAAAGTCAAAGAAAGAGTGAACTATAATAACGCGATTCAAAGTAATGTTTTGTTGACATTTCTCATTAAAGGACAGAGCACAGAACAATTTAGACTATTGTTCAAAAGTCTTAGGCCACCATCAGATTTGATGTTTCAGCAATGGTATCGACAACAGGACCCAAAAATGTCAAATATTTGTCTTTTGTACTGATCTTTACTCCAATTCATTCCAATTCAATTGGGCGCTTTAGCATATAAGAGGAGCTCACACTAAATTCTTGCCAAATTAGCGTATAGAAGCTTTTTTCAGATTTGTTTTTCAGTTTTTTAATACGGCATACAAATTGTCTCTATTTTCTGGTTGTATTCCACTATAGACACTGATAAATGATTATATATTGTCGTTATACCATTACTAAAACAATCTAATCTAAACTAATGGTGGCCTAAGACTTTTGCACAGTACTGTACACATTTTCGGGGAGCGTAGTACTGCATGGCCAGATATTTATTTAAATCTACAACTTAAACATGATCTATATTTAGACCCTTAAGCTGTGATGCGTTACAAGTCACTTGCCACTTCAGATCTACCTCCCACCCACTCTAGAGGGAGAGAGGAAGGCCAACTTCCTGTACCAAACCTGTTTCTATGGTAATGGCAGGAAACAATGATGGAAACATTTGTGGCCTGAAGTTCCTGCCCAAAGTACCAGTTTTAGCAGGACAGTATCTGTTACTAAAACGAGGACTAAGAACAACCACAACATTCTTTCAACAGCACATTGATAATGAGGGTGCCCGTAAATAATGCTCACAAAAATTATGAAATATCCCATACTGAAATATCCCCTATTTTTTGTAAGCAATGCATGTTGAGGCAAATAATACATAAACTCATGTAAATGTGTTCCGCAGTGGCTGACTACATTCATGATTAACTCTGACTCACTCTGTCTCTGCCGTAGCGACGTAGTAGTTTGTAAGGCCAGACCAGCAAGGTCCTCTTCGTCTTAGGATCCTTCAGTATTAGGCTCTCTCCGTCTGCTTTGAGCCAGTAGTTTCCTATAAACCCACAACGCTCGGACGCTTCTGTACGCTGGATGCAAACCCAGAATTCATTGACTGTAACATACAAAAGAGTCGTGCAGTTTATTAATCAAGAATTGTTTAACTCAAACATTCTGTGCAGAATGCGATCTTGTTCAGACACTATTACAGAATGGAATAAAAAAAACTAGGCTTTTACGATGCGTGTCGTACACTAATACGGTGATCCCTCATTTATATGGGGGTTATGTTCCAGGACCAGTAGAGACGCTATATTTATATAAGTATTTCTACACTATTTTAGCTGTAGAACTTGCAGAACGTTTGGGTAACATCGTAGGGCTTGAATGAATTCAGTC
>JAVSBV010004429.1:0-12853 GCA_033117975.1 Parotocinclus spilosoma | reverse complement strand
TCATGGCAGCAGCTACTAGACTTACAGAAGCTAGTATGTCTGATACAATCGCCGAAATCCTCTGACCAGCAGACAGCTAAGCTGGTTATCCTGTAACCTTCAGAGCCCCAAATCCACCCAGATATAGGCCAGTGTGATACCTCATTTTGCAACTGAACAATCAGGATCCCCAGAGTTGAAACCAGGATGATTGAATGTGGTTCCTGGTGTAACTCCTACTGCCCAAGTCAGCCATTAGTGTGTTTGGGTCCATCCCAGAATGGGAGATCTACCATGAACTTTAACCCTACCTCCACAATGGTGGAGCGGAGAATACCAATGATGTATTAATGAAGAAACCTAATGGCACTGCTGAGGGGATTGTTACATCTGTGAATCAAGTAAAGTTTGAAGTTAAATAAACAGATAAGTCGCAGGTGGAATGTAAAGATTACAGGTGCTCAGGAGTTGCAGAAATGGGCAGAGATGAGTCTAAGGGACCACCACACCAGTGGCATTGCAATGCTGAGGAACATCCATCATCCAAATAATAGATTCTTTGTATTGGTCCTATGGGGTTTCAAACCACAGAGGAACAGCGTAAAAGAAAGTAAGGAAAATACCTCAGCAATGCAGAGAGATGGACTACATGCTGTTCTGCCCTGCAGTGCCGGTAAGGACCCGCCTCCTGATAAGAATATATACTAACTATATAATACTAAGAATATTAACTAATTATAAGGGAATATAAATGAAACCTGCTTTTTAACCAATTCCCTCTGTTTCTATCTATCTATGCATCTATTTTCTATCTATCTCTATTTATATCTCTCTCGTACACTCTCTGTTGTGACATATCAAGCCAACGTTGAAGAAGTGGAGTCAACTGGTGATCTGCCATTTTCACGTCACATCTTCTGTAAATCCCTGCACCCTGACACATCTGACAGCAGCTACAACAGACAGTCAGCACACATGTTGTCTGTATCCAAAATCTAGAGCTATAGAGAAAGACAGAAAGAGAAAGACAGAAAGAGAGAGAGATAGAGAAAGAGAGAAAGAGAGAGAGAGAGAGAGAGAGAGAGAGAGAGAGAGAGAGAGAGAGAGAGAGAGAGAGAGAGAGAGAGAGAGAGAGATAGAGAGAGAGAGAGAGAGAGAGAGAGAGAGAGAGAGAGAGAGAAACGTGGTACACTACAGTGTTATAATCTGTGTTTTATATCAATACTAACAATTGGAGTTGTTAATAACTGACCATGTACAATATATAGCCATGTTGTTTGGTTAATGGCATAAGTGTGTCCTGTCTCTCTTCTGTTGGGAATCATTTTTCATGAGAAGTGTGAACCAGTTTGATAGACGAAGACTGCATATAGGCACATCAATAAGAAATCATAAAGTCTTCCCGTGTTAATGTTTGATCTGTATAAGACACTTTGTGCTGCTGAATAGTTATGGTGTAGGTTAACCAGAGGGGTAATATATGTTCTATATTGTAATGGTTGGTTCTGTTCTATGGATACAATAGAAATATAAGTAGGTCCACTTCCATACATAGAACCGTTTGAAACAACATTTGGATTTTAACAAAACTTCAGATTTCAAAGAGCACCCCAAACAGAACATTGTATGATGCCACGATGCTCATAATTAAATCTACTCGGTAGTCTATGGGCACGATTTTAGTCTCGCCAGTTGTGATAAGTAATAAGACGTAACTATGTTCTATGTACATCACTTCTTAAGAAGAAATCTGATTGCTGTTACAAGATGTGGTGGTTTTTACTAGGACCCAGGTATGCGGGATAAGCATATTCCATGACGTATAATAATAATGGGGAAACAAAATAGAACAACTGAAAAGGGATGAAGATCGGAGCATAAGGTTCCAAACACAAAAAAAAACCCCGAAAGGATAAAGGGACGCGCCGAGGTTGCTTCACGCAATGCGTGAACTGGTCGCGAGAGGGCGCCAAAGCGCCAGCCGGGGCAGAGGTTGCCAGAGGGTGAGCGTGAGCTCGCTTACGCAACGCGGAGGGGCAAAGAAATCGCAGAAGCGCAAAAAGGCGGGGGTTACCCGCCCATACCAGTCCAATTGTCACCCCAGTGTCAAGAAGCAAGGGCAGAAATGGATGTAAGTACAAATGAGGGATAATAATTAAAACAACATAATATTTTGACCTACACAAACATCCAAAACTCACGCTTGGTGGTACGTGCCAGTAATTAATTATTATCCTACTGCCACTGTTAGGTCATGGAGGACCCATATGATTAAACTATCATCATCGTATTATGAAACTGTAAGCACTGATTATGGCTGAAAATCTCCAAACTTTTGACCCCAGAATTTTTTCTTTGCATGTTGGCATCTGTAAAGTGATTAAAACTATGACTGTCTTGTTTTTGTATGCATATACATCATGCACCACTCAGCTGAGTGCATCAATAGTCAGTTACAGTGATATTTTCAAATGAGACTCCCAAAAATAATTCTTCACCTCTGATTTATCTGTCCTTGTTGCCTTTCATTCTATTCATGATTTGAGGCAAAGGTATTATGTAAGCAAAGGAAGGACCAGAAATAAGGAGGAGTCAAGCACGTAGCAGTACTTCAGTTAAAATAAACTCATTATCTCATTAACACCACAAATCCTCTTAGTGGATATCTAATCTTTGGTTTTTACTTTTAGTGGTTTGAACTTTCTCTTAGCAGTTTGGCTTCAGTAGTCTTTCAGAATTTTATTTCTCTTTTCAATCTTCAATCTTTTTTTTTTTGCATGTCAAGCATGTCATCTGCCACCACTTCAAAAACGTATGCTGTGTGTGTGTGAGACTGACCACATTATTTACAGCAATAATAAGTAGTACGGTATGGAGGGGACAGCCTCCAGCGCTCTGGAAAATAATCATCTCAGAAAAAGCTTCATGCCCTCCTTTAATTAACCTCTTGATTGCAGTGAAATAGAGTCATGATCCTTTTTGCAGCCCATGACAAGAAACAGTCTACAAACAACACCATGCAGTGTTCTCGGTGTATTAGAGGAAAAAGGAAGAGTTGACAAACTCCTGATTAATATCAAAAGGTCATAGACGATGTTAGGAATCTACTGATCATTTCTTTACAAATGAACTTTAGAAAAAGTGTTCTGTACCACATATTTATTCAGATATACGTGTACCTTCCAAATGAGTCTCTGTGAAAAAAAACATTAAGAAACCGCACAAGATTTTCTTAGAATCAACATACAGTGATGCTCAAAAGTTTGTGAACTCTTTAGATTTTTTTAATATTTTTGAATAAATATGACCTAAAACATCATTGCATTTTCACACAAGTCCTAAGTGTAGATAAAAAGAACCCAGCTAAACAAATGAGACAAAAAGATTGTACTTGGCCATTAACTTTTTGGGTGAAAATGATCCAATATTACATATTTGTAAGTGGCAAAAGTATGTGTACCTTTGATTTCAGTATCTGATGTAACCCCTCTGTGCAGCAATAACTGCAACGAAACATTTCCAGTAACTGTTGATCAGTCCTATACACTGGCTTGGAGTAATTTTAGCCCTTTTCTACGTACAGAACAGCTTCAATCTTAAGATGTTGGTGGGTTTCCTCACATTAACTGCTGGCTTCAGGTCCTTCCACAGCATTCCAATGGGACTAAGTTCAGGACTTTATTCTTCTTTAAACATTCTTTGGTAGAACGACTTATATGCTTAGGGTCATTATCTTTCTGCATGCTCCACCTTCTCTTGAGATTCAGCTCATGAGCAGATGTCCTGCCATTTTCCTTTAGAATTCTCTGATGTTATTCAAAACTCCATAAATGATGGCAAACCATGATATTACCACCACCATGTTTCACAGATGGGATGAGGGTCCTATGCAGGAATGCTGTCTTTCCCTTAGCCAAACACTTTACATTAAAACTGATGATATCAGACGTAACTAACAGCCATGCCGAAGATGCTCCCTCTCCTATCAGACGGAAGGATCAGCCATTCCAAAGGTGCACCATCTCCTCATAGACTTAATACATTTAAATTATTATTATATAATGTTAATTATATTTATTGCCCAAAGGAGGATGGGTTTCCCTTCTGAGTCTGGTTCCTCTCAAGGTTTCAGGAAGTTTTTCCTTGCCTCTGTCGCCATTGGCTTGCTCATTAGAGACAAATAGGGACAAATATAATTAAATTATTACACTTGTTTATATATCAATGCAAAGCAGCTTTGTGACAATGTCTATTGTAAAAAGCGCTATACAAATAAAATTGAATTGAATTGAATTAAACTAAAAGTTCTATTTTAGACTCACCCATCCACAGAACATTCTTCCAATAGCTGGCTGACTTGTTCACATGGTTTTTAGCAAACTTCATACGAGCAAAAATGTTCTTTTTGAAGAGCAGGGGCTTTCTCCTTGCAATGCACAACATTGTTGTTCAGTGTTCCCCTGATGGTGGACTCATTAACATTAGCATTAGACACTGTGAGAGAGGCCTTCAGTTGCTTAGAAGTTACCCTGGTGTCCTTTGTGACCTCATCTACTATTACACGCCTTGCTCTTGGAGTGATCTTTTTGTTGGTCGACCTCTCCTGGGGAGGAAAACTATGGTCCTGAATGTCTTTCACATGTACACAATTTGTTTGGCTTGTGGATTGGTGTAGTACTAACTCTTTAGAGATGGTTTTGTAACCTTTTCTAGCCTGGGGAGGATCAACAACTCTTTTTTTGAGGTCCTCAGAAATCTCTTTGTTCGTGCCATGATACACTTCCACACACATATGCTGTAAAAAGCAGACTTTGAAAGATCTCTGTTCTTTAAATTAAAAAGGCTAGCCGCACACACCCGATTGTCATCCTACTGATTGAAAACACCTGACTCTAATTTCACTTTCAAATGAACTGCTAAACCTCGAGGTTCACATACTTTTGCCACTCACAAATATGTAATATTAGATCATTTTCCTCAATAAATAAATGACTGAGTATAATCTTTTTTGTCTCATTTGTTTAACTGGGTTCTCTTGATCTACTTTTAGGACTTGTGTGAAAATCTGATGATGCCTTAGGTCACATTCAAGCAAAAATACAGACAATTCTAAAGGGTTCACAAAATTGTGAGCACGACTGTATCTACATGTATATATTCCATTGCAGTATTGTGCATGTATTCCAGTATCTGATGAATTCCAACACAAACATGCCTCATTTGAATTAATTAGCTACTGATTAGGTGATCAGCTTAATCAAATCTTATTACACTGATTACTAATAGTGCACTAATTATTACTGATCAGTAACTCTGATTTTGAACTTTTCTAAGTTAAAATGTTAACAATGATTTGTTAAAAGATAATATACTTGTTTTCTTCAATTTATTATTTTTGTTATTAATCAATGTTTAAAAACGTATTTCTTATGTTGACCAGTAGTCATAGTAAGTATATGCTCTTGACATTGTTGCAAATAAATATTTGTATTGGAAAATGTATATAATTCAACAAAAATGTTCAGTTTCACTCAAATAGTACCACAAATAGTAAAACCAGAGACACTAATCATTTTGCAGTGGTCTCTATGTTTTTTTTTTCAGAGCTGCATACGTGCATGCTATAAAGGGAGGCAAGCTTGAAAGTGTTTACATGTACTCTAATAATAAAATCATTGTCTGACTTTCATGCTTCTTTGCTTGTTAACAATATACAGTATCAGCTTGCACAAAGTCCACAAACCTCAGATGGGATCGTATCAGAAAAATGCTTCTCAGATATACCTGCATGGACATGTCTTTTACTGAATGCATTCAAAATACGGTACAATATGTCCAGGGATAACATCGAGGTGGTATACACCTCTAGACAGACTGCGAGGGCATTTTAAAACATCACACAGACAATTCGGAACAGACAATAGTTCAAACAGCATGATTTTGGGAGGTAGGAGAAAAACACACTGAAAAGAGGAATATATGCCACACAGACTGTAGCATGATCCAAAGATCAAACCAAAGTCTCTGGATATGTGTGCTATCAAAACTACCTGCTGTGCTGCAGAGATGCTCTTGAGTTCAAATTCAAAAAAGAACTGAAGCCTATATCAGTTATACAATGCTTAGTTTTAATCAATTATTTTATATAGAGCAAACACAATAATTGGTCCAAATCGTTCAACCTGATTGCTGAATTAAAATAACTAAATTAAAATGTATTACGAAAAAAAAAACTGATGATGATGGTGATGATGATGAGTATTATTATTATTATTAGTGATAATACCATTATTATTTACTCTAAGTCATAGATCATAGGGTGGCTCGGTTCTAAAAGTAATGTTTGATAAAACAGATAGACTCCATTATTATAGTACTGATTATATTATTACTATTATAATTATTATTATTATTATTATTATAAATAATGATAATGGTAATAATAATCATTATTATTATTGTTGCTGTTGTTATTATAGTTATTATTACCAATAACAATATAATAATAATAATAATAATAATAATAATAATAATAATAATAATAATAATAATAATAATAACATGTCTAATTTATATATATATATTATTTGGTGTAAACCAATCTAGTCTATCCTCCGATGCTTTTCTGTGGTCCTTTTTTATGAAAATCTCACCCTCATACATATGTTGAGTCACTCAATTCAGCAGGTTTTTTCTACCACATTCGTCTATTTTTTTAGCCAGACATCTTATTTTGAGTCCACTTACATGGAGGAAACACAGTGTCCTTCAGTTGATTTGATTGAAATAAACTCACCACAAGTGCCTGTGTGTGTTTGGCCTTCCAAAATGCTTAAGCTTTCTTTTTATGACCACATTAGAAGTGAATGTGATACAGAAAAGTTGCAGTCCAGTACCAGGTCATCTTAAGACTGTCTGTAATTTATTTATTATTTCAAAGAGCAAGACAGTATACTGAATGCCAAACATATGGGAGTTACAGAGGCATGAGTCATTATTCTGTCAAACTTAGTAGAACTATGAAACAAAATTTAAAATGTTAAAATAATTTCAGGTTCAAAATGATCGATACATAATATATACCATATCTAAGCTTATTAACACGAGTTCAGACACACTAAGGTATAGTCTGCTTTGTGAAAAGGCATCCAGTATTTGCATGAATGCTGACTGGATGTGATTGTGAAGTAATAATGGTTCTGGACTTTTAGGAGTGGAGATGAGCATGGGATGGCTGCATTTAAATAGCACTGTTTACTTAAATTAAGCAACAGATCAACTTAAGCTTCAGAATGACAGGTTAAAAGTCATGCTACAGATGAATTCAGGCTCCAAAGTGTTAAACAAAGTGACATTCTTGAAATAATATGAAAACTAGTACTACAATTATAATAATAATAATAATAATAATAATAATAATAATAATACATTGTTATTTTATAGCTACAACTGCCTTGAAATTCATGTTATTTATTTATTTTTTTACAAAATCATGTGTAGTCCCTTTAAGACAACAAAAGATTGTCATAACAACACCAGGCCATACCAGAACACAGATCGGTTCATTTGGTACGAGAAGTACCTAAAAAGTAGGCTTCTACTACCATTACAATAACTATCCTATCCATCCATTATCTTCTGCTTAATCCACCTGCCGGTGCCCACCCGTCAATTTGTTAGAACCTTTGCTTGGAGGCAGTATTTGTTGCTCCAAAAACTGCATGTACCTTTCAGCAACATAAGAGATGCTGGCTTTTGAATTTTCGGCTGATAACATTCCGGACAATCCTTTTCCTTTTTCGCCTGGAGAACACAATGTCCATGATTTCCAAAAACCGTTTGAAATGTGGACTCGTCAGACCACATTACACTTTTCCACTTTGCCTCCGTCCATCTCAGATAAGATCAGGTCCAAAGAAGTTGGCAGCGTTTCTGGGTGTTGTTAATACATTGTTTTATTTTGGTTTCATTCATGGTTCTTGTCTTCATAGCTTCATTGGAATTTTAACTTGCACTTGTAGATGGAGCGATTAAATGTGTTCACTGACAATGTTTTTAAGTGTTCCTGAACCCATGTGATAACATCCATTGCAGAATGATGTCAGAGTGATTTTCGTTTTTGCTTACTTGCAACGATTTCTTTAAATTCTCTGAATCGTATGATGATATTATGTACTTTAGATAATGAAATGCCCAAATTCCTTTCAACTGCACGATGACAAACGTTATTCTAAACCTGTTTTTCCCAGGCAGATTTTTACATAGTGGTGAACCTTGCCCCGTCCATACTTAAACGATACGTAAATGATTCAGCTTTTCAGGGATGCTCCCTTTATACCCAATCATGACACTCACCTGTGGATTGTTCCAAACATGTGTTTTTTGGGCATTCCTCAACTTTTCCAGTCCTTTGTTGGGAAAATATTCATGCATCATTGTTGTCAGTAAAGATATTCAGATATTCACTCGTTCAACAATGGGAGCATCATCTGTACTTTGACTCACTATCATTGCGGTTGAGTTAATGGCTGCCTCTCTTATTTTCATTGCAGTTTAATCAATAGCAACTAAATATGTGAAATAAATTACCTATACTGTGGAATTAAATTCCATGCAAATAAGCGTTCTACAAACATCATATTGCTAATATTTACACGAATAGTAACTTATTCGCTTATTCCTCATGCTCAGTACAGTTTTAATGGGATTGTGCAGTCTGAGGTAAGGCATATGTCTCAGCTTCTGCACTTCAATGTGCCTTAAATTACAGCTCAACAATCAGAAATAATCAGAATCATAAGGAAATACAACCCCAAATCATAAAAAAGTTGGGATGGTATGGTAGATGCAAATTTTAGAAAAAGGCAGTGTGCATTTACTTTTTTATTAGCCTTTGACCTCTTATTTTATTGCAGACAGTAAGAACCAGAAATATTGAATGTTTTGTGTGTTCAACTTCATTTTATTTGATAATAAGCATCCACTCCGGCATTTTAGACCTGCAACACATTCCAAAGGAGCTCAATTTATGGCTAGTAATGAGGTAAAAACATATTATTATTATGTGATTTCAAATAGAGGTTGTCAACAAGTAATTATAATCATGATTTGGTACAAAAGCAGGGCCCACAAAAGGCTAAGTCTTTGAAAACGAAAGTGGGCGGATGATCCTCCTTTGAGATTTTAGAGCAACATTAATTCCTTCAAGATGACATATTATTCAGGGGTGTCCTTGCATTTTAAAACAATGCAGTATAAGACAAATCTGAAAACATACTGAATGTATACCAAAAAATCACAATCCTTTCTTTTTTGGACTCATCTTCCTTTCCTGATTGCATGTCTAAGTAAATAACCTTATTGAAACATGAATATATATGCGATCACGTGTTGGCTGAGCGTAAATTATGCAGTGCATACCTGTACAACATCAAACAGGACTTGCTGCAGTGAAGTACAGTGAGATAAATGGAAAATAGCATGTACGTGTTCAGGGTGACTGACCAGTAGCCATATCAGAATATTATGACCCACCTATTATTGTAAAACTTCTTAACGGATTATTCATAGCTTGTGGCACTAAGAGATTATAAGTGTCAGTACAGATATATGTAGGTTCCTGTTCTGACATATCCTGACAAAGCGAATTTGAGAATTCTGGTATATTAAACTTTGATCCATCTAAGGTAACATCTTTCATTATTGTGGCTTCACAGGTCACACTGGGTTTTATTTCTGAGACCACAGGGTCGCATCAACATGCTCACAGTGCTACTGGAATAATGTGATACTGTGAAGAAACAAAGCTTGAAGAGCATTGTGATGAGTAAGCACTAAAAGAAACCACAGAACCAGGGGTCAGGGGTTTATTAGAGATGAGTTATGGATTCATGATTTAATTTTATATCTATTTTTATAGCAAAAATAAAAAAAAGGTTATTGCTGTTCTGCCTTGTGTATTTTTCTCACAACTTTGCCGTCTTTGCCAATCCCCACCCACCACCAGCTAACATAAAAATACAACACTCCATATAGTAATCCTGTTGCATATGTAACATCATCAACCCACCCGAGAAAAAAAAAAAATCGTGATCTTCCAGGCACCTTGCTTGTTGCCCTGTTTCTATTGTCAATAAGTTCTGCATATAATTGCTATAATCCTCCAGCATAAAGTCCTTTGTAAGTGACAAGGAATCGTGGCATCTAATTTGCACTCGTCTTGGTTTTGGATGAATCACAAGTTCTTGTTCACACTTGTAATCCAGCATTTATCATCCAGAAGGTAGGAGGCTCTGTAACCGTGCCATAATTAAAGTGATTTGAAGAGCTCAACCCTGTCAAGCAATGTCAGAGCGATCCAACCACACTGACAACTCATCAAGCCGCAGGGGTTCAGAGCGCAAAAGTTCACAAAATCACCACATTCACTAAGAAGCGGCAAAGTGTTTCAGGCCTGCTGGGGGTATAGAGTCATGGAGCACAGCCTGGCACAGACCGGGTAATCACGACATTGAGTCCATGCCAAAGCTTTGACATTCTAATAAATGTCAATGCTTGTGCCCTATTCACTCAACGACATTGTGTTAAATTGAAGAAAATTATGATCTTAGACTCTTCTGCCCAATTACTGTATATAAAAAATAATTAATTTCCAAAATACACTGGATAGATTTAAGATTCCACATGAAACATGGTTTTAAAATGTTGATTTATCAACTTTAAAAGATAGTATAGCTTTGTCAACTTTTCTTTGTTTGTTATTAATTGTATAATTAACTGAGGTTTAAAAACACTACAGTACATGTTCTGTGTTCTATGTAATATATATATATATATAGTGATATTCCAATTTTTGTTGTGAATATTATTATTATTATTATTATTATTATTATTATTACTATTAATAATAATATTATTAGTATTATTATAGTTCATATTTATAATAAACATTTTAAATTATTATTATAATCACTACACTGACTTAGATTTGACTTGAATTTGAATGCATTTATTTATTTATGTATTTATTGAAAAGTAACATACTATAAAGAAAAAAGAAAAACAATGTGCAGGGAAAATTAAATGAGGTACTTTAAAAATGCTTACTGTTATATATTAATTAGAATAACCTATAATTATATAAACATATACAGTACATAAATACATTATACTGTATATTAAATTAATCAAATGACTACTGTAATTACAGTGACTCCTTTAAGTTTTAATTGCTTTTTTTATTTATGCATTAATTAATTTTATTAGTTGCACTAGAACCTGCAATAAAATACCAACGGAAATGAGAGCAGGTCAGAAAGCGTTTGTAAAAAGTAATTTCAATTCACTTTTGCTTGCCTTTTTAAATGAAAATAAAGCAAATAGACAAAAACAAACATAAAAACCAATAACACATAGTACAGTATTTAACAGTTGAAGTCAGAGCAGATTAATTTTAACCTATTATAAAAGCTAATGAGACTGTTATATGTAACAAAGAAAAAAAACATAGTAAAGGTGTTAAATGCATTTACAAATACATACAGTAAAACAATACCAACAGTAAAAGAAATATGTGCTAATTAGTGTCCATTTAAAGCACAACGCCTGGGTCAATGGGGCATCCATTCCCAAATAATGAACAAAACGACTAGGTTAATTCGGCAAGCACCGAGGGCTCAACTATTTCACGTTAACTCCCAATTAATTGTGCCAGACCAGTGGCCGTCGAGCGTAATGATACGCTGGACTCCAATTAAGCTGTGCGGCGTTGTCTGACAACATGTCTGAGGAAGCTCCCTTTTAGAGCGTCTTGCTAATGAAGATGGCCTATTTGTGCACTGAGTGCTTCCCAGGGAGGGCCTGTCACAAAAGAGTCCATTAAAAAGTTTATTAAGCCAGCCATCAGAGGAATGGAAAAGAAGGAAGTCCAGGCTAGAGTGGGAATTACAGACAAGTGGTGCTGTCTGCTCTTGCTGGCACAGTTGGTCTCAGAAATCTGACCTGCAGTAGAAGCACAGTGGGCTAGATGGGGTTAGAGCCAAGATACAAAGATAAAAAATAGACCACTAGATTTCATAACATAGCAGATGCTTTGGACAGTGGCTCCTTAGTGTATACCTTAGCATACACTAAGAATTGCACATAACTTACAGGCCTCACACTGTATGCAATGTAATATGTTATATGCAATATCACAATGCTTTATGTAATGAATATACAATGGATTTTATTTAAATGTATTGCAATAGAGTGATTATAATACAATACTATAGTGTTACTGACTTGAGATACACATTTCTGTGGCTCCCAGAGTATTTTAAGCACTTTTCTCACTGATTCTCTTTCCTTATATAGTGTACTGCTTTTGTGTCTCTACAACTTTGTTTCTGGCAGTGCTGTGGTATGGTGTGCACAACAAACCACAAACACATATGATATCTTAAAACTACAAATAAAAGTTTTACATTATAGGTGGGTACTTTGCTTAATTATTATTATTATTATTATTATTATTATTATTATTATTATTATTATTATTATTATTATTATTGTTGTTGTTGATAATGTTAGATGTACTAGTTGTAGTAGTAATAGTAGTATTATTAGTATAGTTGTTGCAGTTGTTGTTAGGTCATGCTTTTATGCACCTCATTCATAAAATCATCCATTCATCCATCTATATATCTATCAATGAGGCTTGGGAGGGGGCAGCATTGGGTGCAAGATCCAGGCCAGTTGACCTAACTTATGTCTTTGAAATGTGGAAAGAAACAAGATAGCCACCTTAAAATGCACACACAAATGGGAAGAAAGAACAAAACAAGTACAAAAAAGGCTCATAATGATAAAACGAAAGAAAGTAGGAAACAAAAGA
>JAVSBV010004402.1:0-12855 GCA_033117975.1 Parotocinclus spilosoma | reverse complement strand
AGATGTTGGCACCTCCACATCATTGCATTCAGTTTTTATTCACAATTTGTTTAGTGTCCCAACTTTTTTGGAATCCAGTTTGTATATGTACTGAGCAATGACAATAAAGTTGAATCTATTTATATATCTGTGGAGTGGCACACTGCTCTAACTGCTTGTGTGGTGACCTGGGGAGCCTTCAAGAGACATATGGGCTTGCATGTCCGCATCGGTTTACTCCTGGTACTATAGTTTCCTCCCACACTTACAAAGACCTCTGTTAGTTTAATGTGCCACTCTAAATTCTGGATTAGTGTGTCTGACTTGTTTCAGTGTAAACCTGTTTCTGTCATGAACATCTATTGATGATGATGATACAATGCTAAACAAATCCATTAAAACTAAATCTTTACATTACCGTATGTTCTAGGTGATTGTAAATTTAGCTTTGACTGTATAAAAATAGTAAACTTTTGTTCATAATAAATTTCAATCGCATATTCCAATCATATTTTAAATGTAAATGTAGTTAAAAACGTGTACATTGAACCGAGAAATACATTCTTGCTTTATGGGTTGCCAGTTAGACACAATTAGAAAATATTCACATATGTGCACTTCCCTATCTGCATACAAATACACATACAAAAAATGACACGCATTCCTTGTCTGTCCATCTCTGTGGTAATCTTCAGGTTTTTTTACTTATCACTGGCCTTTATCGGCCGCTGCCACCTGCTGATCAGAGCATTGTGTGTGGAAGTGGATGTGTTCAGTCAACCATATTTTACAAAATAAAATGTAATATTAATATAGTGGCTTGCAAAAGTTAGAGATCCTGGTGAACACAGCATCATGAAGACCAAGGAACTTACTAGACAGATTAGATATAAAGTTGCAGGGATGTTTAAATCAGCTTTGACCATTCCAAGGAGCACCGTTCAATCCATTATCCAAAAATTGAAAAAGAATTCTACAACTGCAAATCTACCAAGATATGACTGTCCACCTAAATGGACAGAGAGCACTGGTCAGAGAAGCAGCCAAGAAGCCCATGGAGTAGCTGTGGAAATATACAACTTAGGTGCACGCCACAAATTTGGCCTGTATGAAAGAAAACCATTGTTGAAAAAAATACATAAGAAATGCTGTTTGCTGTTTGACACAACCTATGGAGGGGAAACAACAAGCATGTGGAAGAAGGTGCTCTGGTCAGATGAAACCAAAGTTGAACCTTTTGGCCTAATTGCAATTGGTGGAAAAGTCATAACTAGCTCATCATTCTGAACACACCAACCACTGTGAAACATGGTGGTGGCAGCATCATGCAGTGGGGATGCATTTCTTCAGCAGGGACAGGAAGGCTGGTCAGAGTTGATTGGAAGATGGATGGAGCTAAATACAGGGCAATCCTGGGAGAAAGACTTTTTCAGAGGCTGCAAATTACTTGACACTAGGAGAGTCACCTAACAGCAAGTCATTAACCTTAAACAAACGGTCAGAGCTACAGTATAATGGTTTAGATTAAAGAAAGAATTGCAGATTAGAATGCAGCTGTAATTTCAGCGAAATGTGGCTGAATAATTTTGCTGATCACACTTTACAATCATAATAAAATAATTTTACCTCTGTGGTTGTAAGGTGACAAAATGTGAAAAAATTCAAGAGGTATGAATACCTTTGCAAGCCATTGTAATTCTTCTTAATAAGTGCATACTGTTTTCAGTATGCATGACGAAAGGAAGTAGTGGAGGATGAAAAAATAGAATCGACCAGTCATATATTTGAAAAATCAGAATCAACCAAGAAAAATGCAATTGTTGCATCTCCACAAATACTATGATATATAATATTTCAGGTGACCAATATTGAATTGTATATTCTGCTTACTGACCTATAATATATTGTGGATATCTAGTGTAGCATCTAGGATAGCATCTCCACTTAACCCAAAAATCAAATGCTGTGATCGTAAAATTGCAGAATACCATTATTATCAAGCCTTTATATGTGTGCAATGAATAGTGAGCCATTATCTTTTGTGCATTACTTTTGTGCATATTTGTGCCACATAGTAACACTCAAGTAGTTCATAGCTCCTTATTCTTTTTTCTATGGTTATTCATTTGAAATGCTTTTATGTGTTTAGGCCATTATCATCCATTCTAAGGAAGGTATTTGAATGTGGTCACAATACTTCCTTCAGGCTCTAGTGAACTCTGAAGGACGACTGTATCATCTGATGATTTCTGTGTGCAGGCATGTGTTTATGTGTATTTGCACGTGTCTGCATGTGAATGCTTGGTTAACTACTACTCCATTGTATTGTATATTTCTGGCAGAAAATAATAAGCCAATACCTCTTAAGGTGCAAGTATGCACACAATCTGATTATTTTACAATTGGTAGGCTACACTGTCTGCAGATATTTATATACTTACAGATGGTTATTGGCTTACACAGAGAGCAATCAAGCACTGTTCTTACACACAAGCCAGCTATACAGAGAGGTTAAATGCAGCTACAAAATGCACACCAAATAATAAAATTTATCTGTGATCACTAATAAATATATTTGATCTTTACAGTAATTTATAATGCTGGAAATTTTTAAAAAGTTATATGTTATATGTTACCACACGTAAACAAAATCTACATTTGTCAACTCAGTAAATGAATGATTAGGCTTTGCTGTATAAAAGCAATGCACTTTTAATACTGCTGTAATGTGAAGTTCTATATGCTTTTTCAACATTAAGATGTGGCATGCACACTTTTCATTTTTTTAGAATTTAACTTTTATAGAACTTACTTAAAATAAACATGGACAAACTTACAAACAGTGGCAAACTGGCCAGTTCATTTCATTTGGTAATAAACATCCATTCCTGCATTTCAGGCCTTCAACACATTTCAAAAACACCGGGATGGGGCAATTTAGGTTAGAAATTAGATCAATACTAATTTTGAGATGATTATAATCCTGATTTGCTTTTAACAAAATCCTAACAAAAGCCTAATATAAATTTGTCTTTCAGAAGCAAAGATGGGCAATGATCTCCATTCTGTCAACAAATATGCTCAAAATGATTAAAGTGTTTGAAAGCAATGCTCCTTAAAGAAAGATTGTACAGAATTTGCATGTTTCTTACTCTACAGTGCATAATGTCAGTAAACAACTCAAGGGATCAAAAATTCAAAGAGTTTCAACACAATGTAGCATTTTTAATATTATAAATTATATACTGAATCTAAAGAACAGGCAAAGAACCAGACCAAAAAATACATTGCATGTCTGAAATCAACTTCTAAAATGCATTCATGTAAATACACACCCACCTTCATTGCATCTGCTTTTTTACGAAACATTTCCTCCATGTTTTCAGCCAATTGCTTTACCAGTTTAAGGCCATGAATTTCCTCGACCCGAACAGAATGCTCAAATTCTTTGTATTTCTGGAAAACACATATAAAAGGACATAACATTATTTAACAGCATGAACAAGAAACAAATCATCAAGTTACTGCATTTCTTTGTTCTATAAAAAGTATGCGATTAATTTTAGGTCCCTACTAAGTATAAATGGTGAAAATTTATTTTAGGAAATAAGCATACCCTTTATGTAGTAAATGGTGAAAATGGTGTGCTAATCCATTTACATTTTTTCCTTTGGCAGACGTTGTTATTTAGAGTTACGTACAAAACATGCAAACAAATGAAAGTGGGATGATGCAAGTACTTGAAGTATTCCTTAGACAGACTAGAAACAGAAGTCTGTTCAGAGATTAACAAGTTCTCAAACAACACAAAGGGCACAGATAATACTCAGACCTTTTCTGTGAAAAAAATATATTTTATGATTTAATAAAAACATTTAAACACAAAGAATATACTGTATTTGCACCTCAAAAATGTCACCCTCTAATCCTTACCCACATCCTTTACCTCCAGCCATGTCCAGGTAGTTTTCTCTCACAGTAAACTTTTTTTAATTAAAAATCATGATTGAAAATGTGAGCAATCAAAGCTGAAAACGTTAAGTCTGTATGAGAATCTCTGCAGTTTTTCTGATCAGACAATTATGTATTTTGATATAGTTTTTAACAAACCTGGTAAATGTGATATATGTGGTTATAAAACTTGAAATCCAAAATCACACCGAATGTCTTTGGATGCACACCGACTTGGAGATGATTATGGAGAGAGTAGCATCCAAAAATATGTATATATAAAAATAATTTGAACTTAAAATGTTTTTATTAGTTCTTGATCATGTTACATGTACTAGACGTTTGATTAGCAGATTCATATGCAATACCCCTCTTCCAAAAAGAGATAAGAATTCTTATTGTTCTCTGCCAATTTTTTTGTTTAATGTAAAATGGGATAATCACAGAAGATTTGAGTGTTCTGATGAGCACAACAGTCTCCTGCCTGACCACCATACAGAAGCACATGGAGAAAAGATAAAAATATAGTGTAAATTAAACAACAAGAAATTATCTGAGTGCATGACCCAGAACAAAGAGGTGCTAATATGAGATTTGAAGTAATTTATAAAACAATGGAATTCATCACAATGGAAAAAAAGAAATAAAATAAACATGGACATGTGACTCTCTTAAAGTTTGCTTTCATTTTCATGTTGTCTTCCACTTTCCCCTTAACCACATTTTCTGCTCTCCTTTTACTCTCTACCATTTAACCTAATCTACAATTATCCCTGTTTCTCTTCCACAACCTTTTAGAACCACCCAGGAGTTTGAACAGGAAAAAAGCTTCAAGCGCTTTTCTTGACAATCTCTGTGTCCAATTGCAATGACTGACTGATGAAGGCATAACGAATTAGAGCAGCACTACCAATACCCCTTAGCCAAACAGGGTGATTAATAGAGGGCTCTGTAGCCAATAATGAGCAAGTGGGATAAACCTTTCTTTTAGCAAATAGAATCCTTTAGGGCCATTGCTTAGACTGGAGATAATTGAAATCAAGGATATGTCTACTTAAAGAAAACAGCACAACAGTTATAGGGAACAGCAGTCATTGTTCTTTAGAACCAAGTTCGTCCTGTTATGATTTCAGAGCATGCAGGAAACCAACAACCCCCCCCACACACACACACCCAAATCTCAAGCCCCACCACCACACACAGACACACACCAAAAAATACATGCAGCACTAAGATAAATGGGGCAAACTCATTGACAGCCATCCTTGTCAGGTTAAAAATTCATTAATTTAATTAAGGCATTTGTACATGAACACAAAGCTGATCATCACTACATCTCGGAAACAATTCCAAGGCCTCATAATTAAACTTATATCAAAACATGGTACTTATAGCACTTAAACAGAGCATGCTGAAGATGGATACTTTGATGTTTTGCTTGTCACCATATGTTCAGTGATGATAGTGTGAGCAGGCTAGGAAGGGAAAAGGAGGAGAACAAAATGTAATCGGTTTGTGGATGAAAGGGAGCTTCAGGAAGAGCTCTAATCTAAAGCCAAAACCAAATCCTTTTCCACTTCCCTTGTGTTTGTGCATCCCCTTAACCCGCAAATTATCCCCAAAGCTTTGCAAATCCGCGGCAGCAGGGTCAGATGAAGCCCCTGGCCCAAACACAGACTTAAAGGAGTATGAGGTGCCATGCTTGTTTGTGTGTGATTTGTGAAATGCATGGTGCATCGTTGAGCTGTTGGAAAGCGGTTCTTATAAGGAAAAATTAGGACACATGCACCGACATTTTTATATATCCATTTCCAATAACAATGATCATGCAAATTGATAAATATGCATTACAAACTTGCATGTGCAAAACATCCTGTGTACTAATAATTTTAGTAGCTCTTTATTTTCTTTATGCATTTACACACACGGATGGTCCAGCAATTAATGAATGAGGGAATCTTTATCCCAGTGAGACTCTGCCTCAATTCTGCACACATTCAGTTCATTTAACGCATCATTGCTGCCCTGACTCATTAGCATGGTCTTTAAACAGCTGCCATACTTACACACACAAATGGATTCGTGTTACTTTTTTGTGTGGGTTGTTATTTTTGTTTTGCTGTTGTTGTTTTTGCTTATTACTATTTTTGATTACTGTAGTTGAATACAGTACCGGCAAAAATGTAAGTGGGCCAGGCTGTCACACTCACCACAACAGAGGAAGAAGACAGATAAAAGTGTAAGCGACTTATTACTAACAAACATAAAGCATACAGACTAGATGAGGTGCAAAGTTGTAAACTGAGTAAAGAAAGAAGCTAGGTTAACAGAAACACAGTCTAATACATACAAATAGGGGCTAGCAGGTGACTATCCAGGTGCTCTACGATTTACAATAGGGATATATTTAGACAAATCCTATCATAAGTTGAGTGTATCATAATCAAGCAGGTATTATATACAGTATAAATCATAGTATAGCCTGCCTCAAGCATGCCTAAAACACTTACAGTAGCCTATGGTTGGGTCATTAACACAATCCTTGTTTTACAATTAAGTGTTGAATATCTCATGTAATTCACTAGCAATTCACTAGATTAGTCCATTGGTGCAGCTGCTCAGCTCAGTCAGCTGCAGGATAATTTAGTCAAAATCCAGAAAAAGTGGATGGAAACCGAATACATGACTGTGTATCAGGAAGGCTACTTCATGCAAAACATTTACCAGATTGTTGGGCATAATTTGTAAGTGCCTGAGCAGCAAAGGATAGTGCATACTGCAGGTCTACTTAAGATATAATATTCAAGAGATTACCATACAACACTGTGCAAAACTCTTGGATTCAATCCAATAAATTTGTTGTTTGTTCATTTATTGTTCTTTTCCATGGATATTTATTCCATTTTTGTGAGCATCTTTGTGTTCCACTGAAAAAGTGGTTTCTAAGCTACTATCATTCATTTTTTACTTGCTTTTTCTAGTCAGAGAGCTGTTGTCTAACTGGTGACACAGGGAGCCAAGGGCACACACACTCATGGGCTTTGTGGAAAATAACCTATCACACATGTCATTGGAATGTAGGAGGAAACTCTGGAGGAGTATCTGGAGAAAACTCACACAGACATTGAGAGAACATGCAATCTCCACACAGGCAGATCTCACGGTTGGGATCAGACCAGGGTTCTCAGAGCTGTGAGGCAGCAAGGGAGATCACACTGAATATGCGCTGCTGTAACCCCGTAGAAACAGTTTTTCAGATCTTTTTTTTCCCGATTCTTAACATTGTCTACAAATATCCAATATTCTAATAAAGCGACCGAGAAATAATTGTATGTGGTCATTTTACAATTGCTAAAACATTTCTATATCCATATCTTCACTCTAGTCAAAATAAGCTTGTTTCCAAAATTATGCTGTTACATGTTTAGTACTTTAGCTGGAATAAGAAAGCACAACCAAAATGTTGGATTTTAATTATTATTTACTTAATAAAGTCAAATACAGCCATGCTTAAAGACAGAGGCTGCTAATAGAATGTTTTTAATTACAAACCATATGATCAGCATAATAATCAAATCAAATGAAAAGATTAATTACAAAAAAATACACACATTTTAGGGGTTATAATTATTTTCTACTATCGCTCTTTTGCTTTAATAACAGCATGCACTGCAACTGATATGGGCTAAACAAATCTGATGATCCATGTTATCTATGTAACAAACAAGAAACACAAAGTAGGTTTAAACTGCAGATAGACGATTAATTATTCAACATGATTAAAACAGACATTTCCTTAACTAAGGGGCACGTTGTGAACAATGTGCCACAACAAAAGTGAGTAGGATTTAAACCACTGGGGGGATAAGGAAAGAGAGATAAAAACCAAGGGAGCACTGGTGAGTGATTATTTCTGATGAGTGGGTAAGGAGGTTTAGAGGTTTTACAAGAAATATCTGACCACCAAATAATAAGTTCTGTATTTCTTTTGCATCAAATACTTATTTTATGCAACAATATGCAAATTTGTTATTTCAAAATAATAAATGTCTTTTTTTCTGGATTTTTTAAGTGTATCTACGCAAAAGAATTACAGACCTCTCAATTCTTTGTAGGTGAAAAAACTTGAAAAATCAGCAATGTATCTAATACTTTTTTTCACCACTGTTTGAGGCTAAGTTCTTACTTTAGATCTCTGAAGCTGAATATGAATCTTCATGAATGTTTGTCTTTATACTTGAATGTATAGCAAAAATTCTCTGTGTTTGTTTAGACTTTCTAAACATCACTTTTATATTACTTATATATTTTTTATATATATTTTCTTTTAGACTATATTTTTTAGGTTTTCACACTCTCGAGCTTCTCTTACTTTTTCTATCCTTTCTCTATTTCTTCTATAAACAAACACCAGGCACATGCACAGATCAAGCACTGGGGGGCTTGGGTCCTGCCTCTTTACACTCTTTCTGCAGACATGACCCTTTGGCTGCCCTATATAAAAAAAAATTAAGTTGCTTGTGGAGCAAAAGGAACCATAGTCACCATATTGTGCGTCAGTATACAGTAGGTTAGCTTGGTTTCCAAGCTTTTCATCATTCTTGGATGCCCCTTTGTGCTTCATATTGTGCGAGCTATTTGATGTGCTATCAATAACAGTATTGCTTGCTAATATTTTGAAATCTTAGAAATATTGTAAGCAATCTTTGCAGTATGTTGTTAAAATGTCATTCTGTGTTTAATGTTATAATTGTCTCATTTTATTAGTCAACTATATTTTGAATAGTTGGCTATGGGATTCTAAGCATTTAAAAATCCCTTAAATCAGATATACACCACTTTGTATGTGATTTAAAGTCAAATTAGATTTCTAGACATATGACTCGATTTGACTTGCCAGATCCAGTGGTGGTTGCTTGTCTTTCAATAAGGAGAAGCTCATTGTCAGCTTACATCAGAAAATGTGTTAAATTATTTATTAAATTCTGTAAATCCTCTCAATGGCCAGCAGAGTTAGGCAGCTAAGGTCTATTGTGTTGTGAGTGTAAGACTTTTTTAACAGAAGAAGCTCCTTTTTACACCTGCACATGTAGATCCAACTGTTGCCACTAACGATAACAGTTTGTACAGTTGTGGCAACTGAATGTCTTTTAGAAAAACCAAGTAATCGCACAGCTTTCCCCTGTTACCCTGTATGTCTTGATTTAAATGCAGGATTTGAAGTTCAGACCTCAGTCTCCCTGAATCAAAGTATCTGACACAAACTTTCCTGAAGTGACTAATTATAAGAAGCTCAACATTTTCAGTTTTAAAAAGATTTAAAGTTTTAAAAATCTGCTAATTTTTTAAATTAATTGTTAATATTAAAATTAATAGTTTAGACACCTGTTTTATTAATGATAGTGTGGTCTCAGCGTTTAAGACTTCTGAAACACAATTTCTAATGTAGCATCATTTACTTATAAAGGATGATGCAGTAATGATGGGTATATTTTGTAAATCATGCATAATCTAACTATTACATTTACTTAAATCAAAAGTAAAACAAAGTACATAAAAATGTGTCTGGTTCAGATTCTTTTTTCAGCTTATTAGTTACTCTTAGGTAAGGCTCCCTATTGTACAGTATAAATCCCCCGCTAAGGCTATAATTTAATTGTCCAGTTGAATAGCTAGGACTTATATTTAGATTGTTTTAGGAAACAAAAACACACACAAATGCAATTGCCTGTTAAGAAACCATGTTATGAAATTACCGGCCCCATTTTTTATTTAGTTGCAACAACCACAAAGACAGAAACGATTCAGGATAAGAATATCTAAACACTGGAGCAGACAGCAAGGATTTCAAGTGGAAAATTACATTACTTGTCAAACTACACTAAACACATTTCAAGTAAGCAAGAAGTATTTGTCCAATAAAGAAATTAATTAAAGTGACTGACATTACTAAGCCCAGTGATTGACAGAAGGCAAATGTAATTTTGAGATGCAAATTATGCTGTAAAGATAGAGGTGAGATGCATCTTGCAGCTCTGAGCTTGTGGCTCGATGACAAGAGCCAGCTGAGAAACTTTCTGAAAGCTTGGGCTGGGCGTTATAAAACCCTGGGACTCTCTGTCCAGGGTGTACCTCTATCTAAATTGAAGGTTAGAATCCAGACCCTGTTCTGCAATGCTGACCAGAAAAAGCAGTGTCAAAACAGAATGCAATGTGTTTCCTTTACTTGTATGCAGCACACATACACTAACAGTATATTGTTTTCTACTTGTAAAATTGGAAAAGTATGTGGTCAAATGCTTTTTCAAATATGTTTGTTGATCTTTTGCATCACAAATTCTTGCACCATCACACACTCACTCATTCCCACCTAGGGGCAATTTAGACTATCCAAACCAACTGCTGGCATGTGGTAGGCAGCAAAGCAGAGTAAAGAGAGAAATCCTACACAGGCAGAACAGGGCACACTCCAGGCAGACAGTACTCAGAGCCAAAGTCCCAGTCCCAGTCCTCACGACACCAAAGTAGTGCTGCACCAACACATGCACCATAAAATTATACCTTTAGGAAGGTATTATATAGCCTACTAGACTATACTGTAACCCTTCAACAGAGATGAATGTGTTGTTATTTGTTGTAACTAATGTGTTGTCAACATAACCCAGGACCAAATCTTTGGAACCTGCCACCAACATTATGTATCCACCGAGCTATCCTTACAAGATAACTCCATTACAAGAAAATAGTCAAAGTAATGTTCCTGATGTCCAGAGTAACGAATTTGATCATGCAATGTGTCTATATATGGAAATATACAACACAGTATTAGCATTATTGCATTTAGTCAGTACAAAACTTTACCACTTTAAAAATTCAACACAAGAGCAACATAATCTGCACAGACCATTCTCATCTGTCCTTAGAGGACAGACCTTGTATGTTTTTGTCTGTTCCATGGAGTCAAGCTTTTCAAAAAGAAAATAACAGACTGGGGAAACAAGCTGTAATTCACAAGTTTTTATATAAGAGTACCAACAACACAAAACTGATCAGAGCATACAAACAATTTGCTTTGTGCCTCTTAAGGACAGCAGTGAAGACCATGAAACAACAGATCAGCTCATTTGTTTTGCACAAATAGCTCTGTGAAGGGTCATGGGCATATGCTAATCCAGTCTACATGTACTTGGCCGAATTGCAGAAGGCATGTGCCTCAGCATATGTTGTGAGGCACACTACTGTGAGCAATTCTCTGTATTTATGTAGTGAGAGTCGTGTCCACATATTTGGTGTTAAGTCTAAGCTCTTCACAGTGGTTGTCACACTCTATTAAGGGGTGTGTCCTGTCTTCACTCCTATTTGTAGTATTTATGCTCGGATTTCAAGGCACAGCCAAGGTTGTAATGGGGTCCATTATTTGCAGGAGATGTCTTTTTAGCACCAACCGTGATGGAAAGGAAGGACATAGTGGAGACAGTACTCGCCTGGAAAAGAATAAGACGCTCACTTCAAAGTAGGGAGAAATCAGGAGTTCAGTCCTTAGACAAACTAGTCTAAGGACAGTGGGGAGCCAGTGGAAATATCCCAGGAGACTGTAGAATTTTAGAATAATGATTGTATAGACTTCGAAAACAGCAAAGAGAATTTGCATTTTTAGCACTTAACATGTAGAGTCTAATTAGCTCAGGGGAAAAAAAAGGGTCAGGGAAAGAAAAAAAAAAAAAAAAAACCTGATTAAAAGAGCAGACTAGTTGCTTCAAATTGGTAGTGGTGCTTTTGAGTTTTATGTTTGTTCTGTTAACCGTGCAGGACTTTCAATTCCTAGAATTAAAAAATTAACAGAGGGGGGAAAGCTTTTTCATACCTGCTGAGCAAATCAATATGTTAAATCCGTTTTGTTATTTAATCAATTTGACTTAATCTTACTGTTTCAGCTTAATTGTTTTAAATTAACATCTAGGCCAATTACTTTTTCAATCATTCTAGCTAACTCAGTAATCTACTAACATACATCTTTGTAATGTGAAAATCTAAAGTAAAATTTCAAAGTAAAAATTAAGTTATATTAAGACAGTAATTTAATAATATACTGACATTTTGTTAAATAATTGATGTACATAGCAACTGACTATAGGTATTATACAGATGAAATAAGTAAAATAAATATTTCATCTAATATTTTCCACTTTCTCTGTCATGGTGGCAGCAAGGCAATCAAAGACATCCAGGCATCTCTATCTCTCACAACTTTAACCAACAACTCCTAGAGGTTCCCCAGTTGACTGGAGATATAACTCCAGCATGTCCTGAGCATAATTGAAAATGTCCTTTCAGCTGGCCGTGCCAGGTATATCTCCAGCAGGAGGTGTCCAAGAGGCATGCCTGAACATTTCAACAGGCTTCTTTCAACAAGCAGGAGCAGTGATTTAGATATATATTTAATTGTTTACATTTAAGACTCACATTTTAATATAATGTATTGTGGCAGTGCTGTGTTTTTGCAAATATTCAATGTGTATGGTACATTAACAGTGTGTACTCAGCAGTGTTTACCTATGAAAAACAATAGTGACACTTAATTAACTGTCACAACTGGTTCTAAGAAGTGGACAGGAAGTGCCCTAAGAAGTGGTTTTAATTATAATACGGTAAACAGCAGAAATGAGCCATGAGCAGAGAGGCAGATGGCAGGAGGAGCACTGAGGAGTACCGCAGCGGTACCGGGTGGAGCAGGGACCCTGGATGGGAAACAGCAGAGCGCACACCGAGCAAAAGAACAAACAAACCAGGGGTTCAGATAGCGTTTCCTTCTCCAGTGTTTCCCTGTCTATCTTGACAGCTACAGAAGGAGGACTACACTACTGCTGGGTCGACACAGGAACAAAATAACAAACACTGCACAAGCCAAGGGATAGCGGGAAACGT
>JAVSBV010004391.1:0-12856 GCA_033117975.1 Parotocinclus spilosoma | reverse complement strand
ACAATTTGGAATAAGGCTGTAACGTAACAAAATGTGGAAAAAGTAAAGCGCTGTGAATACTTTACGGATGCACTGTAAATGCTGGAATTTACTATTTTATTTTATTTTTTTTTAGTTCTGCTTCCTATCTGGTTATGTTCCATATTTTGTAAGCCTACAAGACCAATATTAATGCATATACAAAGTATGGTTTCAAGTTTTCTGGGGCTTTAACTTTTCTTGAGCCTCAGCAGGAGATGGCTTTAATTAGATGGATTAAGATGATTTTAGCTTTGTTTTCAACCAATTTTAATATTGTCCTTAGATCTCATAGCTTGTACTTGGGTTGGCCTGTTTCTGGACACCTTGGCAGTTGGGAGCGCTCTTACACGGCACACTGAAGTCTCTAGCTCCAGGGGGCTGTCATGGTCATAGTGTTTCATTCTCTTCTATCCCCATGGGGCAGCCTCGGGTTCTGCTTAAAATGACACGAACTCAGCTTGCTACAAACTCCGTGTCCTGTATTTCAACCCCTTAAGCATAACTTTGATGCATGGACACATACAGATTTCTCAATACATTGTCTTATAATGTCTGCCTAAAGCCTTTGATTGCTAATAATAAAGGATGTTGGTGTTTGGTTTTGGCTTCTGATGTCTGTGATGTGTCTGACATCGAAATAGCACACTGTACTTCAATGAAGGCTTTGTCTCCAGGGATCAGATCAAAAGGTGCTTTCAACTTGTTTTGTACCGGGAAGCGCTGTTGCACTATGACTTGTGATGGCATGGTTTAATTCAACTTTATCGCTATAGGCACATTTCCACAGAGGCTCTCAAAGCTTTTTAGGAAGTTAAGCAGAACTCTTTCTGAACAGGCCTGCACAGTCCCTGGTTATGTTTCTGGTTTGAATTTCCATCCGCTTGCTGTAGTTGTAACTGGAATAAGCAGTCTGTCCAATTGGAATATATGCATGTAATTTTTATTTTTTATAGTTTCCATATTTGGCTTATTTGGAACCAGCCCTTGTGATCATTCCTTGTAGACAAGAAAAGCACTAGCCTGCTGGTCCTGTCTAGTATCCTTTGTATCCATTTGGAATCAGTAAAATGTGCATTGCATTTTTATGGTGACCAAATACAAAATTGCAGAAACCCAGGAAACTTCTAAACTGGAGATTATTTAAATGAGCAGCTAATTCATCTGGTTGTGCAACTGGCACCTGTAAACCTCCATCAGCACTTTTATGCACATTATTATTTATGCACATCCATGAAATACAGAAATGATCCAGACTGAGCGTTTTTGACATTTTGCCACATGACCAAATGCAGCAGCACAGAGAACATGTAGAAGGTTAAAACTAAAACATTTTCTTTTTTTTTTTTGTTTAACACTTATCAATCTAATACCAAAGTAACTTTTAAATGTGTATGCAAACAGTGCAGGCATGTAGGTGTGAAAAACAAGTTCACCGTTTAGGCTTGATTCTCTGCATGCTATGAAAAGGTTGCCACCTGAAACATGCACATAAACTCCTGGAATGTTTTAGAATTGTTACTTTAGTCAGATTGGAAATGTTCTTCCTTGCCTTCCGTGTTATGAAATGCTACCTCTGATTTATAGCAAATGGTATGATATTAAAAATGTGATGTCTTTGACTGCATTTGGGTTATTGGATTGTTGGTAAAGCAAGTACTGGCTGATCTTTGTAGTTTCTGTCCTAGAAAATCAAATGTATGAAAACGAGATCTGAAAGCTTTATTTAGATATTAACATGAACAGTAGTTGAATGGAAGTGTCTTTATGGTGGAAATGGGTGGGAGTGTGTGATCGTTCTAGACCATATGCATGTTTACAAGTGCAGAAGTGTATATAACAATATTCATGTACTTAGTAGGATACTAGTTTTTAAATGGTGTAAAACATACAATATACTTCTCACAAAATGTATATGTATATGTATATGTGTGTGTGTGTATATATATATATATATATATATATATACATATATATACATATATGCAACATAAATTGCTAGTTAAATGACACTATCACAAACACACTGGTGACAAAAATTAGGGGATATTACTCTCCACCAACAAATGTCAGGAAAAAAAAAAAACTATAATAATGATATAATAATATTAAATTTTGCTTGGCATTTGCCTTATAAACGAGCTGACCTGAACTTTGCTAAAACTGTTTGTGGCTCTGCATTACATACTCTAATCAATGCTTTTATTGTTTATTGGATAAGTGAAAATATAAGAAAATTAGAACTTCATTATAAACCAGAAGTTACTGGACATTAGAGATTAATCCTGGCACTCGTGGAGCTATTTACAGCTTTCCCTGTTAAAGTAGTGTTGGCATTAATAACAATAGCCGTGACTAGCTAACTTAGCCTTTACAGAAGCCATCATAATATCCTGTCCTAATTAATAAGGACTGACCATTAGCTTTTATTGCTCTTTGTAGCAGAGGTTTTGCTGAGTCAAACTGCTGCTGTCATCATTTCAGGTTCAGTATAGGATGCAAGTTTGGGAATGTTAGACCCTGTATAACTACGTGAAAAGCAGACTTTTTTTTATTCTGATTCAAAAACACTTGTGAGTCAAGATTTAGATGTTGATAGGTTACACTGGGTAACAAAAGTTAATGCTCCTCTCAATTGAATCTTAATCTTTTTATGACATGGTAATTATTTGTTTAATAAATATACATTTATTTTATGAATAAAGCTGATTGTATGCTTAAAATATGTACAAATATACAAAAAATATATACTATAAATATACAAGTGTATTCAGATTGTCCTGTACACAATCAAGAAACAAAACTATGGATGTATATTATTAAATATTTTATTATTATTAAATATTTGGATTAAGAATCCAACAGTGCAGCAATAGAATAGTGGTACTATTGGGTCTAGCTTGGGCAAAAAGTTACAAACCCTGATCAAATTGGTTAAAGTATATACAAACACAAGTTTATAAATGTAATTGCTGAAAGTTTGGTTAAAATACATAATCTCACTTCTGTTCAGTGATTACCTACCTCCATTCTTAGCTCAAGGAGTATATTTCCAGGTAAATATTTCAAATCAATTTCAAAGAACATGGCTAGACTGTGTTTATGTGATCCCACTTAAACAGTGTATTTGTTAGTGGGTATGTAGGTCTGTGCTTACCCGTGTAATTGTCACACCAGAATTCTGATCCATATAGGTGTTAATCGTGTTAGCAGCTTGTGTAGGGGGATCGTTATTATGCTGAATGTTTCTACCACTCAGTTATCATCCCACAAGGAGAAGCATCTATATCTCTATTTTAGAGCATTCATCCTTTTTTTAAACAAAATTCACGACATCGTTAGCGGAAATTCACTCAAACCTTGACTTTGCTGTCATAGTGCTTTACAGAAACCTGACGATGTGCAACCTTATAGCTTCCACCACCACACATGCCAAATTGGGGTGCACTGTTCTATAAGAACTTCTGCCCTGGGTTGTCAAAGAAAGTAGAAGACCTGTCATTGTTGTATTTTTAGATGATGTTTTTTTCTTTTTTTCATAATGGCCAGGTTTTAAATAAAGTATCCAGTTTTGGACCCTATGCTGTTTTGTATGCAAGTGTATGCGGCAGTTGTGCTTGTGCTGGAAAAGTGGTGCATTGACGAGGAAACTTTATTGTTTTCGTAAGAAAAGTGGTTGAAGTACTGGCCTTTCGGCTAGAAGGTTTAGCGTTCTGTCAAACTGATACTGTTGGGCCCTTGGTCAAGGTCTTTATGCCTTAATTGCTTTAGAACTATTAGTTGGAGGTTGTTCTGGGTGGGACTGTCTGCTAAATGCTGTGAATGTGATGTAGTACTTTTGGAAAATGCAACAAATGGTTGATATGTGTAAATATTAATGTTATATTGTAAAGTTGTGCAGATCTTGTGCAGATCTTATCCATGCAGAGCAAAATGTGTTTTGCCACATTTATGAACTTAACCAGGGGCACTAATTTTTCATTATTTACACTAAAAATGTCAGAAATTGGCTGATGATTGGCTTGATCATGTCTCCTAGTTGGACAAATGTTTCAGTTCAGGACCTCATATCATATTTGCAGGCAAACTGCATAGTGTCCCATCTGTGTTTTCTTTCTTATTTTGAAACATATTCTCCTTTATAAATCCGGACACACTTCATTATTATTTATGCATATTTCAATCAGCACAAAAGGAGTGTTTGCTTAGAGTCATCTCCTCATTCATATTCCTCAAACCGTACTGTCTGCCCAGAACCCTGTTCAGCCCAGAGGCCCATGCCTGTCAACATTCAGCCCAGGGAGAGGAAACTCCTCGGTTGCATTTTCATTCGACTTGCATACAAAGAGCTCTACTGAGAGATCCCAATCTGTAATTCTAAACACAACCTGAGAAGCCCACAGTAAATAAGCAAAGCTTTGCCTTTATTGGCAAAATGTATTAAAGGCTGTATCCCTTAAGTGCTGAAAATTTGCTGTTTCTTTGTCCTGTCAGTTTACGTTGTGCCGTACAGCTGTGGATACACTAGGTTGTGAGAGGTTGCCAGTGGCCTTGTCAGAATCCAGATGAATTCAACCATTCGTGAACAAGGTGTGTTTGACGTCTCAGCCTTGCAGAGAGCGTGAGAGAGAGGAACAGGGGTAGTTCTGTCTATGCCATGTATTAGATTCCCCTAAATACCCTGTGGAGTCTTTGCTTAGATATAGGTCAGTTTCTGCTGGTAATATTCACATCAACCATCAAAATGGAATAAAAGGTGATCTCTGTGATTTTGATCATGGTATGATTGCTAATGTCAGTCATTTTTTTTTAAACATATTTTCTGCATAGCTGATCTCTTGAAGTTTCCAGAAACGCTTTGTTAAAAAGAGAGGTCAGTGGAGAATGGACAGATTGGTTCCAGCAGACAAAGTCTCCACTAATTTCAAATAATCATTCTGTATAATTGTGGTGAGCAGAGAAACATCTCAGAATGCACAACATGCCAAACTTTAAAGCGAACTGGTAACAACAGAAGAACATTGTCAGGTTGCTCTTCTGTCAGCCAAGAACAGAATGCTAAAACTACAGTGGGCACAGGCTCACCGATGCTCAACTGCTGAACACTATAAAAATATGTGTTAGGGCACACAGATGGTGGGGTCAAAATTTGGCACCATCAGCATGCCCCCATGGACAAAACCTGCCTCTGCCATGAAACTGGGTTTCTGAAGGTGATGTAATAGTGTGGGGAATGTTTACTTGGCATGCTTTGGGCCTGTTAATTCCAATCATTACTTGAGCCTATTTCAGTATTTTTGCAGACCATGTACATCCTTTCATGCATGACAATTTTCCCATCTTCTGGTGGTTATTCCCAGGATGGTAATGTACATAAAGCAAAAATAGTCTTAAACTGGTTTCAGTCACTGGATATGAAGCCAATAGAACACCTTTGGAACGTGGTAGGACGTGCGATTCCCAGCATGAAAGTGAACCTGAAAAATCTGTGGGAATTGCGTGAATCAAACATGTCAACATGCCTTAGAATCACATATGGCTACCACTTTATATAATCCATACTGTAAAGAACTGCTGCTGTTGTGAGCAATGTGACTAATATTAGGTTCCTTCTTAATGTGTCTTTTTGTGCACTCCTTTTTTGTTTGCTGTGACCTTTCTATATGAACACTTCTTTTTAGCGTAGCACATAGTCTCCTCATGTTCTGATTGTGGTTGGATCTTGCTGACGTGACATGCTGCATCTTGGTGGATATTCCACCTTATTATTTAATTTTCAGATTCGCAAGGTGAAGATCGTTTTTTATGTGCACTGGCATTGTTCTAAAGTAAAAACAAAAAACAGTTTTTCTAAAATTATTTAAAAACACACATTATACCATAATTACAAGATGTTTTAATCATTGTTGTTGTGGAACAGCAGTTAGGCATGTCTGTGCAGCGTGCCTAAGGATAAAGACATGTTACTCGATTGTACTCCTACTCATGTTCTATGTCCCTATTTTATAAAGTACCTATATGCGTAGGTCTGGGAGAGATTGGAACAGGTTATAAAAATATGAGATTATATAAATGTATAGAATTTTACCATGTTGCGCTAAACCATATCTTTTTTTTCACTGACATGGTTTGGAAATGTTTTGTTGCCTAAGCAGGAAGGATCGATATTAAACAAGTATGTAGCCTATCATAACAAGACTCATTACATAACAATTAACAATGAGCGTCTCTTTACAAAAGAGCCACTTTACCGATAGTGGTAAAAACGACTATATTCAGTATTATTCTGTGCCGCTTCTGCATACAAACCCCTGAGCAACAGACTCCTTTTTAAATTACCACAGACATTAATGCCATCAAAAAAGACTGAACTTTTTTTTAAGTTGCGCCACTTGAAAGCCACTGCCAGATTTCATGCACTTTTGTCATTTATCAGATGCTGTTTTCTACAGTAATTTGCAAGTGACACAATCTTGCAATCGTTATTTAAGGGCCTTGCTCAAGGACTCCAGAATGTCAGCTTGCCAGAGGTGGAATTTGAACCCTGGTGCAACATATTACTACCTTAACCACTAAGCCACCACATCTCACACTTCAGTACAAGTAGGTAAGCTTTGCCATTGGTGTATGATTGGGTTTTCTCCATCCCAAAATAATGGATAAATGCACAGCAAAATACACACAACATTACCATAACACACAAATAAATAAAAACAAGCAAATAATTATCTAATATACCATTATAGTAAAATACATCTGAAAAAGTTAAACTAAACAACACAAAACTGTAAAACAGAAATTAGCCAATCAAAGCTACCCTAAATATTAACCTATGATATATGACATTTCATAAAACGTTAGTTATGACTTAATGTCTGCCATAATATAAAATGGCATCCAAAATAATTTATGGTATTAAAACATTATCAAGTTGTGTAGAGAATATTCACCTATAACATAATGCCATACTAAAAGTTCATCAAACCTTTTGATGTATAATCTTCAGTAAAGCCCCAGCATCAAAGTCAACTAAGGATATGTTAGGCGAGTGTGAGGAGATTACATGTATTTGCAACATAAAGGTACTCAGTGGGAAGTTTTATCTACTGTATTGGTGGTTATTAGACTGTAAAATATGTGGAAACCATTGTTATGTTTGATGCTTTTATTAACATTAATATTAATAATAAATTCAAGTCAGATACAGTGAAAGGAAAACAGGAAAGATACATTTTGGCTTCTCCTGCTGTTCTGTCGGTATCAGCACAGTATTACACTGTCATATCATATTAATGGAAGTGAGTAGCTAGGTACAATAATGATTTAATATTTGTATTTGTTTACTTAATTTGTCTGCCTTAGCTAAGGCACTGGGCAAATAATCAAAACCATGTAAGTTTAAATCCTGACTCTGCTAAGCTGCCACAGTTCTGCCTGCTGAGTTAAATTGTTAGTTGCTTTGCATATGTGTGTCTGTGATGTCCTGTGAAAGGAAAAAGAGCAGGACGAAAGAAACAGCTTTATAAAGTTTGTATGTACAAACATGTGCACAATGATCCATTTCACTGGAATATGTAATTATATTTGTGAAATTTCAGGGCTGTTTGTAATATACTGGTAATTCCTTTAGAATATATGGTGTAATGGACTGTATTGAATACTGGAACATTGTGTAGTTATAAAAAACTGTTTTTTCATTTGTTCTCCTCTGCCAAGAAACTAAAAAATTGGGTTATCACTGGATTGTCCAGGAGAACAATGATCCAAATCCAATGTGGTCCATGGAAAATGTTTTTTCTGAACTCCATATCAAGCTTGTCTTATGGCCACCTTGATCCCTTGATGGAAATCCCCTTAAAAAAATAAAAATAATAATAAAATAAAATAAAAAAAAGGCCTCCAGCGAGTAAGCGTTGTTTTAGCAGCATAATGTTGTAAAAAGTTTTAAATGCATGTCCCGATAATTGTAACAGCTGTTTAATAAAAACTAATACTAGTTTTAATGCTTTTTTGCTTTTTTTTCCACAGACTAATTCCCTTCAATTAAAAGTTGGATTTTTAGTGTGAGATTAAGTTGATTCACCAAAGGAGAATTTCTAGCAACTGATTTTACTCTTTATCCAGAAGTGCTAATAATTGTGGTAGGACCATTTGTTAAGTGCAGGAATCACAAATATAATATAATTGTTCATTTTGGATAAGGCAGAATGAGTCTCAAGAATATCAATACGCATAGAGAAAATGAACACCAAGTTTCCAGAGGAGATCTGATGTGCTTTTTCCCGCACCACAACCAAGTTCAATAACCCGCGCCATTAGCAGCTATAAAAGAAACAAGTGTAGAAGACTAGTCTGTATTATAGAATGGAACCTGACAGTGGGCCAGAGAACTGTTTCAGCTTTACATCAATTGTCTTCTTTATACCTCTGCTGTAGAGGAAGGCCAGCACCGTTGAATCATAAAGATGTTTTTTTCAATCCCAGTGACTTCAGGGTAGGTTGATTATTTTACTGAGCAAATGCCATGGGGCCTGAGAGAGACCCTTTAAGTTTAAGCTCAAATGAGTTTCTAGAGGCAATGTGTCTAGACTGGCACCTCTCGTCTGTGTATTTTCCTTTCACTCATGGCTATATCATTCTTCAATACAAATGTGGCCACATGCAGTGAGTGTTCTTTTTTTAATGCCATTTTCTTTTTCATTTCATCCTTCCCCCTAGCTAAAGTCAGGTCTCTGGGTCATATGACATAATGGCCTTCTGGCCTGTATTACTATGGTGTTATTGTCTGTACTACTATGGTGCAGATGGGAGGTGAAACGGAGTAGGGGAAAGTGTATTATAAGTGTATTGGAGGTGTGTCTGACAGAGTGATGAGTATGAAGCTGGAATTTGAAGGGCTGATGATGAATGTAATCGGTGCGTATGTGTGTGTGAGATGAAGGGGAAGGGAGTTTACTGGGGCTAGACTGATCTGTACACAGGTAGAAAGACCAGGAGACTTGGAGGTAGAGTTCAGGAGTACAGGAAGAGGTTGGATAAAAGACAGAGAGATGAAGAAAGTAAACTGTATAAGGAGACATGGCAGAAAGAGGGAAGGGTTGGACGCAACAGGTTAGAGTAATAAAGTATGCAGATGCAAGTGTGCTGACAAGCAAGTAGTGTGTTGAGAAGGTGGAAAGAGAAAGTTATAAAGAAAATAAGAGAAAAAGACGGTTGAATGTCCTGAAAATTGTGATTCAGGTAGTGCTTTGTATTAACAAGGTCTAAGTGAGGGTAGCTAGAAAGAAACTGGAGAGTGGAAAAAAAAGTTGGCCCAGGTGACTAGTGGAGGAACTGAGACATGTATGAGAAATATCAGTAGTTCACTTTAGCCGATTGTTTAACAAAATATTGGACAGTGAGAGGATGCCTGAGGAATGTAAAGCAGAAGAAGTTTGGTGGTACCATTTGTATTTATTTATTTTTTTTTATGGAATTGGTGATGTGCAGAGCGTGGAGTGCATGGAGTGATGGAAAAGAGCTATGGAAGCTAGGCTGGGAGGAGAGGTGATGATCTGTAAGCAGCAATATGATTTCATTTCCAAAAAGGGAAATAAAGATGAAATGTTTGCATTGAAGGTTTTGATGTAGAACAACAGAAAAGGTCGGATTAGTCAGTGTGTTTGTGATCTACTGTGTTTTTGATCTTAAGAAAGCTTATGACAAGATGCTAGGTTATGCTATTGCCTGAGGAAGTCAGAATAGACGTTTGTGAAAGCGGTGTAGGATATGTGTGAGGACAGGATTCAAAGTGGAGGTAGTGTTGCATTTAAGGATCACCTCTGAGCCCGTTCTTATTTGCAATCGTGATGGACAGGTTGCTGCATGAGACCAGACAGGAGTCTTCATGGACTATGATGTTCACAGATGGTATTGTGAACTATAGTTAGAATGTTGAGCAGGTTGCAGCGACCCTAGAAAGGTGGAAATATGCATTGGAGAAATGGGAGTGAAGTAGGAGCAAGACACAGTACATGTGAGTGAATTAGAGGAAGGGATTGTGGTAGAGAGGTGAAGAAGAAACTGCAGACAAGGTGGAGTGGATAGCAGTGGGTGTTATACCAGCTATGCTGAATAACTTGGAGATGGTGGCACCGACAAAATGACAGGAGGCAGAGCTAGAGGTGGCAGTGTGGGGCAGGTAGGATTGTTTGAAGGCAAAATGAGAGAAGAAACATTAGCGAGGAGGGGGATACAGTGTATAGTGGATGAAGAATATTGAGCATGGAGACACCAGGATGGAGAAAAAGAGCAAGACCGAAAAGGAATTTAATGGATTAGCAGCATATGCAGGTGTTGGTGTTGCAGAGGAAGATGCAGTAGGCAGTGTGTGGTGGAGTGGAATGATCTGCTGTGACAAGTCAGCGGAGATGATAAGAACACCGATTTATATTGAGAAAATTCCACCATTAATAAAATATCCTAATTGTGTGTAGATAAATGGGGAGATGAAAAAATCTGGTGACCTCAACTTGGCCCAAAGCTGTCTTGCTTTTCATAGATTTGTACATTTTATAATGACATTTTGTTATGTAAACACACTCAATAAACCACATCTCCCACAACAGGGCACTGGAGACTTTTTTTTTGTTTAACCTCCATGCTATTACGTCTTTCTTTTCTTTTTGTTCATAGCATTTATGGATTAAGAGTGCACATATCAAGGTTCATTATGTTCAGTGCCCATTGCCAGAAGTTTTAGCTCTCTGCCAACTCTTTTTTCCGTTTCACTCTTTACATGATATTCGTTACAAAATGGCCATTGATTGCCTATTCTGCCTCTTGGTGAGGTAATAGAATGTAGGTGCATAGATCGGTAACAAGACTGCCACTTTATTAAAGATAAATATAATTTTATATGATCACAGATAGTCTCTTTCTTTAAAACATTAAGTATTAAGCTAGTTGGTCATAATCAAGAATCTAAATGCATATTAATGATCCAATAATTATTTAATTCAATAAAATACTAATTAGCAGATCTGCTTTACATAACTGGGTCTAGACCAGAAAGAAAAAAGTCACTGAGGTGCATAGAAATGAAACATTACTGTTTTTGCTAAAGGGAATGACCCAACTTTGAAATGGTGAACTTGAGGTTGTTATATGTCCAAGCTCTACAAATATTATAGCAAATGCATATTGATTTAATTCATCTGGCATTCCTACTGAGTGTGCTGCCTATAGATCATGTACTCTCCCAGAATATTGTTGATTGCTGTTGATTGTAATTTTGTAATGCTTTTAACATGCAGCTGTCTTACTGTTTCTTAAAATTCTATTTGGGAAGATGTTTACTAAGCTAAGCCATTTATCCAGCTGTTAATTAAGGTATCTGACATTAAAGTATTTTAGCTAAACATAATCTAGTTGACAGCATAATAAATTGGATTATTTAATGGAAGCAGCTGGCCAGCATTTGGACATTTTTATTATTGCAGTAGTTACACTGAGGCCTCTCAGCAAGAAGTTCCTGGGTTTAATCCCAGGGTGGGGCGACCTGAGTCCTTTCTGTGTGGAGTCTGCATGTTCTCCCTTTGTCTGCATGGGTTAACTCCGGTTTCCTCGCACAGCAAAGACGTGTGGGTTAGGTGAATTAATTACTCTAAATGTGTATGTGTGCGAGCGTGTATGTGTATGTATGTGTGTATATATGTATGTATGTGTGTATATATATATATATATATATATATATATTCAGAGTTATTATAAATACGTAGTATTAAAAAATATACTGTATATATATTGCTTACTCGCTTAATTCCATCCTCACACTCCACCTGTGTAAAGTCTGCTTGTCCTCCCAGTGTCCATGTGGAGTTTACTCAAGGTGATGTTGAGTACGTTGTGAAAGTAGACATTTATGCTAATATATTGTTAAATAAAGCTAATTAATAAACAAAACTTATTTACTTAATCAAATTCAGGGTTGCAGGGAGCAAGGGTCTGGCAATATATGGAGCAAGGCAAGAGCCAATAATAAACAGGGTGCCAGTCTGTCCTAAGGGAAATGCAGGTACACACTTGTACATACTAGGACATTTTTAAGACACAAGCTGCCTTAATGCATATCTTTAGAATTTGGAGGGGGGGCAGACCATCAGTAGATCCAGAGAGCTCTGAAACAGTGACGTGACTGCACTAACCACTTCATCATTATTCTGCCCTTGCCTTACTCGAGCCTTTTAACAGATGCAGTTCAGTGATTTTAACATTAACTGGGTGCCAGCAAGCATAATCTACAGGAGGATGTAGCACGTTCCTTCTGACATTGCCTTTTCCCTCTGTGTATTTACAGAATAAATGTGTCAGGTTTGCAAATGCCTAATTCCAGTACACACACATTCTCACTGAGGGATTTCCTGCATTAGCACAATTGTTAATGTAATCTCATTGTAAGTGATCTTCTGTGAACATCCTCTGTGTTTAAAAATGAATATATTATGGATGTGAACCTGAGGAAGAACAAGCTACACTTACTTTGCTTACTCTGAAGGGCTCAGTGAGTGTGGTTTGACTTGGCCTAAAGTAAGGTTTGACTAAAACATATGGCTATTAATAGCTAGATAGATTACTACCTAGCTATCTGATTTGTAGCTGTTGTCCTAGTCAAAGCATGACCCGAGTAATGCTTAGTAAGCATAATAATCCTTATTGTTATACAAATAATTTTATTTGTAATATACACTACCGTTCAAAAGTTTGGGGTCACCTAGACAATCTTGTGTTTTCCCTTAAATCTCATACTTTTATTTATCAAATGAGTTGCAAAATGAATAGAAATATAGTCCAGACATTG
>JAVSBV010004380.1:0-12856 GCA_033117975.1 Parotocinclus spilosoma | reverse complement strand
CGCCCACCACTTTCTTTCCCACAACGAAGCACCCAGTAGCCAGCAGCGTGGTTATTGGATGCATCTGCATCTCCGATGCATCTCCGATGCATCTGCATCTCCGCTCAGCCGGTTATTAGGAACAAAACGATTGCGTCCCGATGTGGTCCCATTAACCGGAATCGACTGTATTTTAATGGTGTTTGACTGTGGTATAACTGCATTGTCATGTGAAGCTTTTAACAGACACTTTAACAAGTGAGAATTTATTAAGATTTAGGTGGTTAAGGTTCTTGCTTGAGTAAGTGAAGCAAGATGGTACACATGTCTATTTAGTCATTTAGCAGACACACGTATCCATGAACACAGCTATTGTGGGTTAAGGGTCTTGCTCAAGGACATAACTGCAGAAGCTTAGATCTTTCTGTCTGTAGTCAAGTACCCTAAGCGCTAGGATACACATAATAGGACTGTGCCTTGTAACAAAGCAACGTTACAAAACTTAGCCTAGACCCCAATAAGCAAGCCAATGGTTATAATGGCAAGGAAAAAACCAATAATGAAGAACCCTGGAAAGAACCAGGCTCAAACGTGGAAGTCAACCACCCATGGGCGAGACTGGACGACTCCGTCAACTAAAGCAGTTCTGTGTAACACTGACTTTTGGTTCTATCTCTGACATACCTCTTCCTTTCAAAATAACCTTGCAGACAACTTGATGAAAGATGCTATGATTGTGTGAGCTAAAACAGATCTAACTTTTATCACTGCTCCAGAGCTGTATTAATAAACTGTGCTAATATTGGCTGGCCTGGTGGCTTCCAAACCTTTAAACTGCACAAGGCCTTTAATTGAATAACAGTTCAGAACTTCAGTTTTATATTCTGACAATAAAATACACAATTCTCTGATCACTGTACACAAACTGCCATAAATGGCTATCAACATTTGATAGATTCCAGGTCTCGTGTTAACTCACAGATTAGAGCTGCTCACTGATAAGTTCCTAACATGTAAAACTGGTGTCTGCAACAGGAACTGCTGCAGAGGACTTATCTCTCCACCACTCATACACCACTTTGATACACTCTACACCATGGTTTCCAGGGTCCCATTGCTTTTGTATCTCTCACACACCTTCAATAATCAAGAACTAGTGTGTTTGAAGCAAAAAAACCATGATCTGGGCAGTGGACCTCCATTGTTGCTGTGTGCAATAATGCTTTGCTGTTAAAAAAAGTGCCTTACAAAAAGCTGGTAACTGGACTCACATACCTCATTAGTAGTGCTGTGGTACTTGGTCTTGGTCTCCTTTTAGATTTAAATGTTATTATGATGTTTTCAAATCTAATAAAGTAATCAAATCAGATGCAGTGGCAATGACTATGATTAAGTATGAGGGACACCAAATCATCACAATCAAGTTTCATTGCCTTAGTTAGACTATTACAATAATACACTAATCATTCTTAATAAATGTGTTGTGTGGAGTTTGCATGTTCACCCCATGTGGTGGGTTTTCTCTGGGTATTCCGGTTCCCTCCCACATTCCATGCTTGTTAGGTTAATTGGTGTCTGTGAGTGTGTGCATAAGTGTATGTGTAATACAATGGATGGGCGTCCTGTCTGGGGTCGTCCCTGTCTTGCACCATTGCATCTCAGTCTTGGCCACTGATAGTCTTGGTCATGCCATGGATTTGACTCCTAAAACCCTTGGTCTTGTCTTGGACTCGCTTGACTACAACACTACTCATTAGTTCAGGGTAAAGAAATGAGCAAAATGCCCCTTAATACATGCCAGGACTTGCTCAGACATGGTAGCGTCCCATTACCATTACAGTACTGCAGACACAGAGCAACTTAAAAGTTTCCTGGTCTTTAATCCTGTGGATTAAGGGTCTTACTCAAGGACCCAACAGTGGTAGTCTTTGGGTCAAGTGTGAGATTTGAACTCTGGACCTTCTGGTTCAATACCCAGTACCTTAACCACTATGTACTGCCACATTTGATCAGAATTTACATGTTTTCTTTTATTGTCCATGCTTTGGTGGTATCATGATTTATTACACTGCTGCCTGAGTGCGGTTCTTTTCCAAAGAGCATCTGTGCTTGTCGCCTGTTTTTGAAGATTTCCTCAAACTGGCACTGCGCCCACCCAAATTCCCCCGTACCTTCTCTTTATGCCTAGACCTCTGACTCCATGACCCTTAAATTACGAGCATGCATCAGTTGCTAGCCACAGCTGCTTCCCACAGACTGGTGGGAGAGTGTGAGGACGTGCAGTAGCAGTAATAACCTTCAACCTCAAGCCTCTCCATCTGAAGGTTATTAAGGACGTGGAGTAAACCATCGAAAATACATTTGCTCTTTTCGCCAAAGTCACCATAGGAAAAGGAAGCGAGGCGATCGAGTCAGTTTTGGTTTTAATCTGCAGCTGGGGGCTCAGCACTCCTTGGGGACAATGTGAGGATATGAGTGTTTAATGGCAAGATCTGATAAGAATCTGGGAGGAGGGGGATCAGAGGGAAAAAGGAAGGCTAGAGCGTAATAATGTCGTTTTCCTTTGACGTAGTCCTGTCTCGCTCTACAGTGACGTATAAAAAAAAGTATAACTGATCATTCTGTGGCTGACTTCTCTGGCCTTCACTGTAGTCAGACCAGATACTTTAGCACAAGATAAAGCTGCCTTTTTCAGCTGGGCATTCTTCTGACATTTAACAGTTGATTAAAAGTCAAATGAGGCTGATATTAACATAAACTGTGAACAATAATAAATATACATATGGAACATACACATAATTTACATTTCAAGTACTGTACAAAAGTCTTAGGCCACCATTAGGTTAGATATAACATTGTTTTAGTATGATGATATGTAATATTTTACAGTCTCTTTATTAGAATACAACCAGAAAAGAAAACGTAGCATCTATAGGCAACAGTGGCAAGTATTTACATTTATATTTACAGCATTTAGCAGATGCCATTATTTAGAACAATTTACATTAGTGAGGTTAAGCCAAACCTCTATATGACCTCACCCTACACTTGAGTAATAGCAGCATTTTGCAGCTTTTTCAGGGCAGGAAGTCCTAAGGTTTGTGGAAGAATGGTCTTTTTGGAAGGGTAGCAGTCAAGAAGTCACATTTTTCAGAAGGGGAACTAGGAGAAAAGGCAAAGAGATACTAAAGCTCACAAGATTGTAATGAAGATCAGTGAAAAAGAGTTTTATGGGAGGACAAATCCAAGTTTAAAAATGTTGGGTCCAGTTGTGGACAAAATGTTATATATGGTTACTATACAATGACTAAAACTACAGATCAAATGGCAGCCTTTTGCACAGTACTGTAATAAAAGATGATTCATGGGCTAAGTAGTAAGTACAGGTACAAAGTACTTCAATATATTCAATAACAATAAACTGTTTTCCAGAAGTCTAACACGGTTTCCAACTTCATGTCCACATCTTCATCATAATTACATATGAAATTAGGTTGTTTTCTGTATAATGCTCATCAGTTTTACACTAAACCTTGAGTGGTTGTTGTCAGAAAGCTCTAACCACAAAACCCTTTTATAGGCAAGTTCCAGTAGAATTAAGGCCAGGTTCTTCAATTCAATTCAATTTAAATGTATTTATATAGTGCTTTTTACAATGGTGCATCGTCTCAAAGCAGCTTTACAAATAGGTTCTTACATTAAGGGTGAGATAAAATATTTTATTTATAGAAATATTCAACCTAAATAACATTGTTACCACTCTAACTGCTTTATTTATTGATTAGCAATAATGTTTTTAGAATTAATTCAATAATCTCTTTTGCCTGTCTTTCCCGTGGTTGTCAATCATTTTGGATCCGACTGTATTCATGTGTTTATCTAAAACTCATCGGATAATCTCGAGATCTCCAGATAACAAAGCGGCCCTACTGTGATAACTGGTTAAAATTCTTTTTTCACCCTCTCAGTTGTGAATCTCATGAGATAAAAGCTGTTTTCCTGTGATAATAATGTAAGTTAATATGGTGCGTCAGACTTGGATTAAATAAATATGTGACGTTTTGCTTTCTGCTGCCCTCCCACTGCAGCTAGGGATCATGTTTCCCACACGGGTTAAGGTTTGGATTAGTTTATACCTCATATCCTCTCTCAGGATGTTTTGGGGTTTTTGTTTCAAGATCTTAATTAATTATGTTGTTTTATCTTGAGATCTCAACACAACATTGATTTCTCATGATAATGACAAATTGAAACCCATCGGCGGTTTTATGTGAATCCTTGTCTATTGATTCATGATTTTCTTTCGTTAGTTACTGTAAACATAAAAACAACAGATACACAAACATCTACAGTGCTGTTCCCATGATAGTCCTGAGGACATCTGTGCTCATTAAGCACATTCTAATCCAGAAACGAATGTAATCATTTGAAACCGAAAACTTTTTGGAATGCTGTTCTGTATGTTCTGTAGATCCAGGAGATGATTTTGCTTCCAGGAAAGTGGACAGTTTGGGGGTGGAAGCTTAATCCCAAACCATTTTGATGATGTGGCTGGAGTTACATCATTAATATTAAGGTTCCTATTAAAGGCAGATAATGAGGAACTCATTAATCAGAAAGCTTTAATAAAGAAACAGCTAACAACGTTTTTGTGTGCTGCTGGGAACGTGTGTCAGATTGGCACGCTCTAAGGCTATTCCTCAGGGAAGAGGTACAGGGGAGAGATAGAAACAGTAATACCTAGATAATGATAGCCTGCTCCAGTGGAAAATAATAATCCTTTTCTCTCTGTTTCCTGAGAAAGCACTAGCTATGAACAAACAGCTTGCATCTATCTCAGAGCATTTTATCAGTTCTTGAATTCCTCATCAGTGCTTTTATCTGTCCTACTAGACAATAGGCCCTGGATTCCTGCTTTGTCTATTGAGGATTAGCAAGCAATATAGATAACCATATCTTTGTGTCTAGACACACAAGCAAGGCTGAATGACTGACAATGTAGCTTGCTGAAACACTGCAGTCCCATTAGGCCTTTAAGCACTGCCGTTTCCAGGTGACTAAGGCAGAGTGCAGGCCGTGGTGAAAGTCTGATTGATTGCCAGCTGAGGGTTAAAGCTTTGAGACCAGATGTTGAAGATGTTTGAACAGAGTATGGCCTATATAGAAGGATGGGAACGAGAGTGAATGTGGATTACAGGAAACGTTTGGTATTACGTGAGCAACGCCAAACAAACCAGCCATCTGGAGAGCTGTAACGATGAGTCTTAGATGTGGCGCTGAAAGGCAGCTCAATGTGCCATGGAGACATGGAAAGAATGTGGAAAACAGGCATGGGGAAAGACGTGAGAGAGTAGTCAGAAAGAATGAGACTTGTAAGCAAACTTGTAAGGCAGTCATGTCCCTTAACTGATCATGTAACACTTTTAAAACAATCTGTGTGAAACAATGAATAGTTTAGTATTATATGACCGTGATATCAAATAGGAAAATACAAGTTCTTGTTTAATGAGTAAATCTTCATAAGCATTCTGTTAAGAAATGCCTCCTAACCCTTATAATAACATGGCAGACACCAACAGCTTCATCAGCTTCACTTTATCAAATGTCTCTTTTTTTGTCTTTGAGAGGTTGACGCATTATCACAAGCAGAAGACATATGCAAAATGCACACATTGACACCACAATTTACTTCCGGAGAATATCACACGTCCAGACACGGTTTAAAATGATGCTCTCAAAATCATTCGTCCAATTGTGATTCTCACAAAAAGCCAGTAAGATGTAATAAATAATATGATATAATAATAATGCACTTTGTTAAACATTTGCCGTTAGCATATTAATTAAATTATTTTTTATGTTTAACACGCAGTGTAAAATGTGTAAAGTCCTAGGCCACCATTAGATTAGATATATCATTGTTTTAAGCAATGGTTAATGTCTGTGAAGAATTATTTTACAATCTCTTTAATAGAAGATAACCAGAAAATACATAACATTTGTATGCAGTATTAAAAAAAACTACAGTGGCAAGTATTGAGTGTGACCTCCCCTTACACTTGAGCAATAGCAACAACTGGCAGCTTCATTGGGATGCTAAGTTGACCCTTCTGCAGTTTGAAGAAGGTTGATCAGGAATAGACTTTTTGTAAAGACTAAGATCTGCTAAAGCTCACAGAGACCTGAATGAAGATCAGAGTATTAAGGAGTGACGAAATCTTTTGGTTCCCTTATCAATAACATGTTAAAATCTAACTTTGGCCCAAGACATATATTGGATTTTATATATATATACTGTATGTATATGTATATACATAAAACATAGCATCATAACTTGCAGGTTGCAAATTAACTTGAACATTCTGACTGCAGCCCAAACCACATACTGTATAATACATCCTGCTGCTATTTTTAGCTTTAGTAAAGTTGCCATTCCAGAAAACAATTGTAAAAAAGACGGCATAGTAATCATATTTTATGCACTTTACATTTTTAACAGTCAGACCTGGGAGTGACCTGGGGTTACTTCAGCCTGGGGGCATGTTGGCTAAGTGTTAATTAATAGCTCAGTTCATGAGCGTAAACAATTGGGATTCAGTATCAATATCAGAGATGGAGGCTAAATTTAAATCATGTCCTTTCACGGATTCATTTAATAGTAGCCAATGTATCAAAATATGATAAGTAGCCACAGTTTTATGACTTGAGATAGCAGAACAAATAGTGCAACTAGCTTGCAGATTGGCTAATCAGCAAGCTGCTCGGTTTCCTAATAATAATCTGAATTGAAAGCTATCCCAATTTTGGAGTTAAGCAGTGACATTATCAAGATGACACTTTTCACATGTTCCAAATTCAGTTTTGAATAATGCTGCTTTCACTGTAAGGACCTCAAAACCAGAATCAGGGACATCTACATCTACCGTTTAAAAGACATGTTTTGGTTTAAGCACAGTTTAGGTAGTAGAGCTGAGTAGGCTGAAAGGCTCGATGGCTGGGTTTTAGTGAAAATCTCTGTGGCTCTTGAGTGAGAAAACCCACAGCAAACTTCAGAGCAGCCACAGCAAGCGTGCATGTGGGTGGAAACTTTGACTTTTTACAAAATTGACCCAAGCCAGATGTTAAGAGATGATTTCCTGTGAGTGGAGATGAAATGTGTAAGCTGCATTTTTCCATATTCTCAGCTGGAATTCCCATTTTTCACGCACAGCACAGAGGGCTCCTCAAACCTTACAGATCGGCAGGGAGCATTTCTCAGGGACTATAATGACAGGCCTCAAGCTCCAACTCCCAAACCCACAAGGCTGAGGCAAAGAAGGAGGCTGGAGGATGGATAGCTAGGTGAATATGGGTGTGACCAAACTCTACTAAAGACAACAGCGAGAGGTGGGTGGTGGAGGAATTTTCCTAGGAGAAGGCCGACGACATACGGCTTAATATGTGGGTGGGATTGAGAGTGCGTAATTCTGAAAGGGCGTAAGCTCTTTTTGGCTTTATTTAGCAGAGCGGTCCTACTGTGCTCAGCAGCATAACATTTCATTAGAAACCATACCATCGTAAGGAAGCGTGTATGTTTACGAGAACTGCAACCTTCGCCTGCAGAGGTGTGAAACATGGTAGCATGCTCCAAAAAATGCTCATATATAACCTCATTAACCAAACGAAAAACACTGTCAATACAAAGTGGCATATCCTCTTTAAAGAGAAACTTTTTTTGAGCTAGATGATAACCACTCAGAGACCAAGCACAGTGTTTGTCAGTCCAGTGCTGCTGAAAAAACGGTGAAAACTATTTTAATCTATTTAAAAGACATGTTATTAGTTAGTAATGAGGGCGGTTTCGAAACACAGTAATGGTGCATGAATAGGAAGCACCATGAATATTAGCGTGTATGCAATCACAGCAATGCACAACAATGTGTGAGAGTGAAATTGTCCAGTGTCCTCATTTGTTACATCATACCACCCTTTTGTATTTTCACTGAAATAGCCGGTGCTTGTAAATCAGACAGAACTAGAGGCCAAGAAACATTCAAGCCAGATCCCAGATAAAGAAAGATGAATCAACCAATAGGATTGCCTCTTCACACCCAAACAGATTTAGGGACTAATTTGGGAGATGCTACCCCATGGAGAACCCACAGTAACCACATTTGTTCAAGGTTTTTTCTGAGTTGGTAGTCAGGTGCAGGTTTATTAAACAAAGAATTGTAGTCCAACAAGCAGTAAAGGGTTCAAACCAAAAGGCAGCCAAATCCTTAAAAATAAAGGCTTAATATCGTAAGTCAATAAAGACGAAGATAAAAAGAAAAAGGTATCACAATCAGAATACACAAGAAAATGGTCAGAATTGCATGCTTTGACACTTGTAGCCCTGCTCTAGCCCATATATCATCATATGCCAGTGGAAGTGACAGGAACATCTCAGCCACACAAACGTTCTTTAGAAAACTATAATGTAATACAACGTCTGCTTTTACAAAGAGGCTCAGTAAAGCCTGAACTTCACTGATCATTTCTTTTTCAGCTGTTTAAGTGTACATACTGTATATATTTAAACACAAATGACATTCGGTTGAGTTTTAAACATGAATGAATGAGGCCCTGTAACAGATCCCGTTATCATATGAAGTACAATGATTGCAGGGTCCAGCTGCATTAGGGAAGAAATGGACGCTGTTATATGTAAATACGTCTCACCAAGTATCTGACTGGCATCTTTTTACTGCATGATTCACTGGCAATTGTTTTGAACAAAATTTTCATTTTAAACAGTGAAATTACAGCGTATTCCTTAAAGCAGTGCTGTTCACGTGGGGGACTTCCCATTCCGAGAGAAACGCTCTCCAGAATCAGCAGAATCTTCAGGAAACGTGGGAACACTGATACACCCAAACAGCTGGATAGCAGGGTGAAATATCAGGCACAGATAAAAAAGGAAATGCTGCAGCTTTTAAGAAATAACAGGAAATTCAAGATCGGATAACAACAGAATTGCTAGTGATGTTCAAGGTTACATTATTATGCCACAATCTACAGTAGATAGCATCTAACCTTAGGTTTTACCTTAGGTGATTAGGAAAAATCTTTAATAATCCTGTGTAGATTCTAAGCACTGACCTGCTGCTCACAAGCTTCACTCTGATCTGTTCAAATAACCAAGAGTGGATAAACTGATACTGGCCTAGACTGGCATATTGTGACTCATTTCCATTATCAGTCATGATGCTGAAAGCTTGCTTGCAACACATTCTCAGTGTGGTCGAGCTGAAAACATCAAACACTCCTCAGCCTCTCCACCCTCAAACCCACTGCATTTAAGTCACTTCACTGGTTCTTATATTTGGCAGGATTTATAATTAAAGTGTCTTGCCTGAATGTATAAAAATGTTAGAGACACAGCTTGTCTCTGATATATAAATCTGCTAGTTAAAGGAATTTCAAATGAAACATCTTGCTCTCTCCCGGGTTTTACAGCCATTGCCTTTTCTACATGCATTAAAGTAAAAACACTGCTCACAAAAATTAGGGGATGTTTCATAATGAATACAAACCGGTGATGAATGAATACAAAGAGGATCCCAGAAGAGTCTAATCCTGTCCATGCCCCATCACTGTCCATGTGTTTTGACCCTACTGAACAGTCAATGTGGGGGCACTCTCGTCCAGGTTCACCCCTCTGCATCTAATTTGCATAATCAAACTTTCCTGGCCTTTTTTGACAAGCTTCATTAATGAAATAAAAATTGATCAAATTGATTGCTTCTTTATTTAAGAATTTTTTTTTTATTATAATTTATCTTCAAAGTCATTTTGAAAGATTCCCTACTTTTTAAAAGCAGTATAATAAAACTTTACACTGTATGAAATCTAGATTACTGGCAATGACCAATTAGAGCTGAACCTTCTACCAGATTTGAATGGGTACCATGAGGAGGTAAGGTGTTTAAGTCAACTCAACACAAGTCAAAGTTATTTCTATAGCATGTTTTAGAAAGGAGCATTGTCTCAAAACTGCTTCATAATTTTATATTATCTTCTATTGGTTAAGGTTAATCCTAAATTGAGCAAGCCAAGGGCATCAGTGTCAAGGAAAATCTCCCTAGGACAGAAGTTTTTAGGCATTTTACTGTTCCGTGACAAAAGTCAATCTGTAACAATGGCTTATTCACCAGTTTACCTTTTGCTACCAAAATCAGTGCACCTGAACTGGGTCAAAGGCCATTAGAAGGTGGTGAGAGATCAGTTGACTGGGTGTCCTGGAGGACTCAAGTAACACCTTTAGGCAGTAGTCTCTGAGCACCCTCAAAGAATTAATTTACTACACAAGCAAGCTCCTCTTTATTATTCTACAAGTGCTTGGCTTATCTTCTCATCCAGTTTATTTTTTAAAAGGATACACCCCTAGTTAGGTTGCTTAGTTACATGAAAACACAAGGAATTTGTCAGTGGATCAGCCTTTTTGGATCAGCCTGGGATCTCTTATTAACCATCACTGATTTTGCTGTATCACTAACTTTTAGGTGTGTGAGTCAGAAAAACGTCCTGATTATTGCTTCAAGATAAAAGACCTCAAAATGACACGTGGTTCACAGACTCTCATTGACAATATTAGTGAGTCATCTCCCACAGGCCACTCATTCTTCACGTAACGTGCAGTGTGGATGGAACATTGTTGCTTAATATAAAATAAACCCTGCTCTAACCAAAAGCAGGAAGCCATTATGAAAAGCGTTCTCGTCCATCATCAGTCACAAGCATGATTATTCAAAGTTATAATATTTAAGAAACCACCAGTTTTACAAGGTCAGGATTTGTGTTGGGATTCTTTTCCTTTCAAAAGCTGTTGCAGGATCAAGGATGCAAACAGCATTTCCTCAGGAAAGCCTCCAATGTCAGATTTTGGGTGTCCAAAGTAGAGACCAGTGCTTACGAACAGGAAATAAATTCCTGCAGTCTTAATGAAACACACATGCTTTCTGATGACTGACATTGTAGGATTTTAAGCACAAGTTATTTGGCACAACATTAAAATGATCATGTCAGATTTTTGGAAAAAAAACATTGATTATTTCAGCTAAAGATATAGCTACGACTGTAATGTAAATATTGGGATCAAAAGCCTGGTACTGGTACTGTACTTCTTCAAATTTTAACACTATATTTGTTTCGTTGATTGGCTTACAGACATGACATGACACAATGCTACGCACACACAAACCGACCCCCCCCCCCATAATATTGTGGCTTGTTGATTAACTTACAACTTAATTATCAGACACAGTATGCACCTTTGAACAATTCAACCAGACTTTGAGGAATTCCAGTCCTGCATTTTCACCCCTGGAGTAATCTCTCAAGTTAAATTCCCAGCAAATCAACCAAAATCCCAAGTTCCCTCAGTCCCCATTTGGGTCTGTTTCTGTTTTGTATCTGCATTGGAAAATGAAGCAGTCTGCTGTTTTTCCTCATCTACTTTATTGTACTACGACAATTTAAATGTTTACTTAAACCATATTTTTATTAATACACATTGAACCTTTATAAACAAGATAATAAGTCTGTGATAATTAAATTCTGTTTTTGTATTTCTTTGGTAAGGGATTTTACCAAATAATTTCAAGTGAGGAAAAAAAATTTAAAACTGATAAATCCAAACACATCCAAACCTGGTTAATTCTTTAGGAGTTTATTTTTAGGTGTTTAGCTGACAGCATTATCCAGAGTGACTTACAATTGCTACACTTTTCACTTTTCACACTTTTCACAATTCAAGCAACTGTGGGTTATGGGGTTTGCTCTAGGCCAACAGTGGCAGTTTGGTGGGATTTTTATATCTTTTGATCCAAAGTCCTGTGCCTTAGTCACTAACCATTAATAAGTTCCTTTAAACAGTCACTAGGGATAATTTTTGTTGCAAAATGTCTTTAAAGCAACACAGCATGAAATTTAACAAATGTGTCCAAACTATTGTGTGATACTGAATGGAAGGTAAAGTTTACGTTTTAGCAGATGGCTGCTAGGAAGGCTGCTTTCCATCACTGGGTCTTAATGCACCATGATACCAGCATTTTACATATGTTGGATGTAAAAAAAGACACACTTTCAGTAAATTACTTAGCCCAAATATACTCTCTATCCTGTTTACATCACTGTTAACACCCAACATGGGCCCATAATACAAAATGGTGGTGGTTTTAAGAACTTCCAGATGTGTTTCATACAATTCGTCTGAATGTGGAACTCTGACATTACAAGTAAGAGACCAGTAAAAATAAATCGGAGCAAGCACCATAGATTCTCCAAAAACAAACACAGTGTGTCTCAAAAGTTGTTGTTTCCAGAGTTGTTTCCTTCCATCCATAAGATGTTTATCAAATAAATACAGAGAATGTACAGAACGATCCTCAGGTGGTACATGGTTTGGAAATCGAAATGTTTTTTTCCCATCTGGATCAATTTCTATGAGATATGAGAAGTCTGAAGATACATTTCACATCTTCTAAATCATTGTTTTTCCAGGAATATATTTTAAGTTCAAAAGACAGGAATTGGGAAGGAACATGAATGTTGTCTCTCAGTATATTTTACAGTGATATGTTTGACGTAGTTCTGGGCATATAGATTTTCTTTAGGAATGCAAAAGCAGTAGGGGGCTACGGTACGTTTACAGCCATTTGTTAGGTCTTGTCAACATTATGGTGTTCACATTTATATGATATACCCTCAGAGGCTGCAAATGAGGGCCACACAGCTGTTTCCCATCTCTGAAGCCGAGGCAGTGAGACCACATATGATTGACCATTATATTATATTATATTATATTATATTATATTATATTATATTATATTATATTATATTATATTATATTATATTA
>JAVSBV010004359.1:0-12856 GCA_033117975.1 Parotocinclus spilosoma | reverse complement strand
TACCGTGGCTCTTGATACATCACAAACCTCCCACACTAAAATGACAGGTGTTTCAGTTTCATTGTCTAACCTCTGTAGTGTAAAGCTACATGCAGAATCACAGATTTTGTTTTGTTTAGTGATTGGTGGTTTGGATCTCTCCCATTTGTCCTGTGGATATGTATTATTTTACTGTGGTGCTGAAAAACTGAACGAGTTTCACACAAAGATTGTTACTGGGTTATTTTCCTAAAGGTTTTTGTACTGTGATTGTCTGACATACAGGCTACATAGCCGGGGTTTCTGAAGTATACTGCTCAGCAAAAATAGAGGATATTTCCAAATGAAATGATTCTATAATGAAATATCCCCTCATTTCTGTGAGCAGTGTATATCTGAAACGAACATTCCTGTTTTGTTTTCAATGTAATGTTTTTCATAACATTATCCCTTTTTTGTCATTTTAATTGTTACTTATCAGCACTCATTGTCCAATCTTCTTGTCCAATCAAGTTACTCGAACGGTTCTTTTTTGGTTCTGGATTGAAATAAGATGAGATTTTAGCTGAAGTCAATTGTGCAAGATGTAATATTTACAAAATGTCACCCTGTCCGTAGATGAATTTAAAGTTTTACAAGCCAATTTGATCAGGTATTTTAGCCTATATAGCAGTTCTTTGCCCAGTGCCACTCTACGTATCTGGCACTCCCTGTGTTTAAACTTCAACTTTTGTATTCATACAAATTCAGCTTCTTTTTAGCTTTATTATAAACTTTTCATACTAGCAGTGTCGCACACTAAACCTAGGACTTGGTTAGTTTGTAGATTAGGAGTGTAGAGATGCATCACCGTACAAATATGGCGCAATGTCCATTCTTAAATTGGCTTATGCGTTCTTGATTATTATGGCGTCAAATGTATTTGCATTTTTTGAACATAAGAGGGTGCAATCATACTCCCAGATACACATCCCGTTTTCAGTGAAACTCTTAATTCATTTTAATTGCTGTGGATTTAGTTTTGTATTATTTTAGATTGTTCTACTTTAGAAATAAAAATAAAATGCTTTCACTTGGTTATTTAACCCATTAACTGCCAAATTATTTTCTGAACAATTTTTTTTACTGTATTTCTGTCCGCCTACATCCCTTCCAATCCCATCAGTAGGCTTGTTAAAGCACCCGATCCCCAAATGGGGATCATGGTTGTTAATGGGTTAAGATATGGTGACGCTACAATAGGCCGTTATGTTGATAATTCTTAACGTCCGTTTGAGTACTGCTCACAAATTAAATTTCCCCTAATTTTTTGCTAGCAATGTAGTTTAATTGCAAAGGACACAAGGTTTGTTTAAGAAATTATACTGTAAAATGTCTATTGTTTTGCATTATTTACACTTTAGAAATAAAAAGAATGTAATTAATTGCATATAAAAGTTGATAATCATGAAACCATTAAACTGTGAGCCCAGTAACATGAATAGAATTAAACCGTGGGTAGAGTATCTTTACAACCCTAGTGGAGACTAATTGCTATGAATCTTTGGTACATACAGTTGATGCAAAGTTAGACCAGTTACTTCAAAATAATAGACAACAACTCCCAAGTTAAAGTTCCCAGCAGTTTGTTGTTTTGCTTATATTATAGTTTCAGTATCATTTTACTTGAATTTTTTGGGTCATTTTTGATGGTCTTGTTCTGTGTTGTTGGTATTGTTAACCAGTGTGTGAATATCAGAATTGCATTCTGAGGTGTTGTGACAACATTACCCAAGTTTGTGTTCTGAAAGAACTCTACATTTTCTCAGTACTTCACATCAGCTGCTATTCCAACATTTAAAATGATTTAAACAGATCTTTTGGATCTAATCTGAATGACTAGTAGTAGTAAATCAAAGTGACTGGATTTGTTTACTGTTTTGTCACTCGTACTTTGGTGGTAATAAATTCTGAGCTGTTTCTTAGTGTTAACGATAAGTTGGGATAAATCTTGTCACTGTGATTTTATTACTACTAGACACTGTTTATTTGGCTTGGGGATATTTGACGACTATCTTTCTACTACGCATTTGCTTAATGCATGAGGCATTTGAGGCAATTTCATTTACAAAACACTACATATGTTCTGTAATTTTGTTTGCTTGCTGTTTTGCCTTCAGTGAAGAACAGTTACGGAGAGTCTACATAGGCCCTGGATACAATTGGAATTGGAAAACAAAAAATTTGCGCGTGAAATGGGAGGAAAAATCACAGCTTTCTTGCCGTTACTCTTTCTGGAGTTAAAGATGGCAAGCCAATAATACTGTGTTTTTTTTCCACAACTTTTTCAGCTTTGCGTTGCTCTTGGAAAGTCGTGTACCCACTGATACATATCCCAACTTTGGGAGCCTGCCTCTATTTGGCCCTGCCTCCTTTCAGTTGGCCCAGATAAAAACTCAGTTGGCACTGCACCAGCTGAATGTGATTGCTTCCAGAAACTTCACTCACCCTCTTTTTGCTGTACCTGACTTAGCGTTGCTAAATCTGTTCAAGGTTACCATGTCCCATCCCATGTATAATCCTCGTGGAGGACTGTTTTCCAGTGGACAGAGGCAGTATGTTCTTCGGCCACAGTCTGACCTGGACCTGGCAGGAACTCGCCTCAGTCCTGACACAATATCCAGTCCTCGTGGGGGGGTGATGGTAAACCAGCAGATGACTTTTCCGATCGGTCAGCGCCAGTCACAGGTCTCGCATGAACTTGAAGCTTCTATTGATATGAACATTCGTGGAGCCCGTGAGGAAGCACGATTGCTCACCCAGATGAGGCAGCCGAAGACGGCCGATCCTCGCCTGAAGAAAGATGCTAGAGATGAGATGTATTCTTCAGCAAGCAGTGGTTTTTCAGCGGCCAGTGTTTCCAGAAGGTCTGACAATGTTAACTGGACTGACTACGCAGGTTCCAGCAAAGCGTTTTCTTCCACGAGCACAGGTCATTCATCCGGTTCTTCACAGCGGTTCCAGCCTTGTAATTTTGCCAACAGCGGTGGAAAAAGTGGCCCCAACATCAACGCTTCTTCAGAATGTCAGCCCACACGTTACACTCCAGAGAGTGCCAACAGCATCTTGGAAAAGTTTGGACTTTCAAGCGATGATCTGGAGCTCCTCAGCCTCTACCCTGATGATCAACTGACTCCGGAGAACCTGCCTTTTATTTTGCGTGATATCCGTTTGCGCAAGACCAAGAGGAATGCCCCTGACCGCGACGTTAGGTCATCTGACCATCTGCTCTCTGATACACAAGGAAAAGTCATTGATTATGGACATTCAAGCAAATTTGGTTTTCCAGATGAAAAAACCGACAGCTACGAACACGAACGCCACGCACAAGAGTCAGCCAAGTTTGGACTAGAAGTCTCAGGCTCTTCCTTCAGTAATGCTGACAAGACGAAGCGTCTCCAGCAAACTCCAGCTGCTCCTGCCCGTGCCCAGCCTCCTATTGTGGTTCCAAAACTTCATCAACCTCTGGTTATGGCTGCAAGACCCAGTACCAAAAGCGTGGACATTCAGAATACCAAGCCGATCCTCGGAAGACAGCCCGCCGTCTCGTCCGTTTCCACTCTGTCGATCACGCGACCTTTGCAGACTGGAACTCTTGCTGGTAGTCCTCTAACCTCTGTGGTGCCCATGGTCTCTGGAAGTCCGTTTGCATTCGCTTCATCTCCAATCGCTCCTTCATCTTCAAAGAGACTCCCGACTCCCACCATGATGAACGATTACTCAGCTGCTACCCCAAGAATCTTTCCCCATACATGCTCTCTGTGTAACATAGAATGTTCCCAGATTAAGGTGAGTGTCTTGCCTTTCCATACTGTTTAGATAAAAAAAAAAAAGTTCAAAAACAAGTTCAATTAAATCTGTTGTTTAAATTCAATGGTTTGTGTGAAATGATTGAACATGTTGCAACACACTCAAAAACAAAGTTGAGTGTTTTAATATAAAAAAGAACAATGTTAGATTTCCTGTGGGACAATTTGTTGCTGGTGTATGATAGATTGATAGTTGTTAAAGGACAAAGAACATCCCATCACCTTTTTATAATGTAAATAAACCAAAGACTCAGCTGATACACTTCAGTTTGGCTTCTTATTGTTGGAAAGAAGACTTGCTACATATTTCCCCAACATGCTTGGATTGCTTAAAGAATGGACTGTGATGGAGCGGCCTGATCTTTGCACATGTTGACGTACCGCCATTAAAGATGGATGTTGAAGATCCGTGAGAAGACCTGGACCATTTTGATGATGTTTTTGATAACTAATTCTCTTATAAATAACTGAATGTGTTTTGTTTTTTTGTAAATCATGATCTATTTATTGTCTTTGTTTTATTTTTTTGAATATCAACCTCATCTTGCGTTTGAGTTTGAATGTTTAAAAGGTAAAATCTCGATTATTTGATGAATTTGCATAGTCTGGGATTAAAAATGGCATCCATCTATCCACTAAACACTAAAGCAGTGGTTCCCAAAGTGGGGGGCACATCCCATAAGCAGGTGACATAGCTGTTGCAGGGTGTTGGTGCAGCAGGGCCAGTGAATGGGGCATGTACGAACCAGAAAACATGAGAGAGAATGCAACGTCACTTGTAATAATTTTAATGGAAAGGTGAATTGTCCCTTTTTTGTTCAATAAGTTGTTTTTGTTTTTCTATTATGTAAACAAAAGTAAATGCTGTGTGTGTGTGTTAGTGAAGGATGCATCAGAATATACTTGTCTACATAGGAGGGGAACTGTAGACAAAGTTTGGGACCCACTGCTGTGAAGGTTGATTAAAATTTTGTAATATTCCCTCAATACTTCCTGCCTTACCTTTTTTTTCCTGGGATATCTTGTATTTTTATGTCTACCATTGCTTTGGTAGTAGCGGGCTATTGTTTGGTGTCATCTGCAAGTATTCCTAAATATTTTCCTTTTATTAATGGCAGGACTGGATTGAACATCAGAACACAAACCGCCACATTGAGAGCTGCAAACGCCTCAGAAAACAGTCAGTTTGCATTATTGTCAACATGATTATTGAACTTATTTATTTCTTGTATTGGCATTTAGCTAGCAGATGCAAATGTACTTTTGTCTTTGTAGATATCCTGATTGGAAGGCTGACGCAGTTCCTGTTTCCAGGTACAACACTGCATGCTTTGTATTTTTTTCTTTCATACTGTTGCAGATAACTCCTTGTTTGACCAAAAATTCACTTGTTTGCAGGACTGAGACGCAATTGGATCGCACAAGTTCACAGTCCTACTCAAGAACCCCAAGCCCCAAGCGCCACCATGGCTCATCCAGCCGTCGGCATCGTTCTCCTTCGCGGTCCCGTTCGAGGTCACGAAGCCCTCGGAGGTACCATCATCGCTCCCGTTCACGGAGTCGGTCCTGGTCCCCCCGCAGGAGAAGTCGTGGTTCGCCTTCATACCGCCGGCAGTCTCGCAGCCCTCCACGGCAACGCTCTAGGTCACCTGGCTACAGGAGTAGCAGGCGCTCACCTGTACGTAGTTCTCGGAGAGTGAGCCCTAGGAAAAGCAGTCCTCCCCGTGCAATGAGGTCAAGCAGCAGTGAACAACTAGCCAAAAAACTTCTGGAGTCTTCAAGTGAGAGGAATAAACGCTGCTTTCTCAATATGTTTTACGCTACTATTCGCTCCATGAAATAACAAGGTCTCTCGCTTGTCTCTTGTAACAGAATTGTCCTCTGTATCAGACAGTAGCACATTTAAGGCTATGGTCCAGTCGTTGGCTCCTGCTTTGCTGGCTGAGTTGACCAAGAAAAGGACCTCTTCGAGTTCTTCTGGGAAAGGTAGCAGCAATAAGTGGCGATCTCCCTCTCCTTCTTCAAAAAGAAGTGAATCCTCAAAGTCAAGCAGCTCATCTGCCACAAAGACCAGCTTGTCCAAGGTAGTCACATGTTTATTAGCAGATGGATCAGTATGATATGGAGTGTGTTTACATGCACTTAATCCGATTACTGCAGAAAATGCTATTTTTTTCAGTAATCTAATAATTCATGGAATGTGAGCAGAACGTATTTGTATATACAGTCGATTCCGGTTAATGGGGCCACATCGGGACATGATCGTTTTGATTCTAATAACCGGCTGGTCCGATTAAACGAACATCTCCTATTTTACAAGACGGAACGTGCTATGTAATATATTAAATGTTTATTAAACCTTTATTGTGCGATTTACACGTATAGTGAACGTTCAAACAAGAACTACTGTTACTTATGAATTTTGTTTATGGAAAAATAAATTTGGAACCAAGTTTTTCGAAACGATCTACAACACAATGTATAGGTACTCAGCATGCGAATCATAATACTGTAAAAAAACAAGTTCTTACTCAATTCCAGTCAACATTTGAAGAACTTATCCAGTGTGTTTTGACGCGTTCTCTTGACGGACTGCACTTGAACAAAATTAGTTGTGGGCGTGTTCACCTCCCACTGGTTTTGCTCTTGTCAACACAACATTTCGGATTTCCTGACCTTTGATAAAAGCATCAATTCTCCCAGGCATCCCAAAAATCCTCCCATAAATCGCTGATCCACTTTGCATCCGCTAGGTGGCGACTTGTGCCTTCTTTTTCTCACGTTCTTTGGTCCAATTAAGCGGAATTGTGGTCCAAATAAGTGAACAACATCATAATAGGATTTGTTTTGGTACTTTAGGATTTGGCCCAAATAAGTGACCTTCTTAATTAAACATTGAACTTCCTAGTTTCCTTCATCAAATACTGTATTAGAGTCATATATTCTGATCTGGGATATCGGAATATGCTGGAAATGTGACCACTTGAGTAATCGGATAACTACACAAATCTAAATAAAAAAAATAAAAATTATAAAAATTATTCAGTGCCTCTAAACACACACAATGATCAGTTACATTAAGGTTTTATATGAATAAGCATAAAATATTATGACCATTGTTTTTCCTAAACTGTGTTCTATTGCCCATATACTGCGAAGTAGTATGCTTGTCAATCCTGCAGGTTTTGTTTGTTTATTTGTTTGTTCTGTAGAGTGTGAAACCTAGGAAATCAGGTGGTCCTGGGACGGCCTGCCTGGTAAGATTAAAACGGATTCCATTTGGGACGCCACACCAGGAAGTGGTTAATGCTATTAAGCCTTTTGGGAGGATTCATACTGTCATTCTGCTCAGAAAAATTGAAGAGGTATATTGATTTACTTGTATTGTAACATTTTCTTTTTCATCTGGTCTGTTTATTTAACGTCGTCACTGAAGACCTTCTCACCAACACACAAAGACACAAACATTTCTAATTTCTTAAATTTCTTGGTTAGGCATCAGTGTGTATGGAGAAAGAGGAGGACGCCAAAGCTTTGGTTAATTGTAAGGACCTAGTGCTGCGTGGCAGGCATATTGAAATCTGTATGGAAAAGGTATTGTTACCTGGGCAGGCATTGATGAATTTGAATACAAGTTAAGCCTATTATAAATATGCTCTGTTTTTGTGTGTAGGATGCCAAGAATGACCCAAAAGTGTCTATACCTCAGAGGAAACTGGTTTCAAAGAGGTAAGCACTGTTATTTATGCAATAAATTTTTTTTAAAAAGTGAAATGCACATCTGAGACCTAAGGGTGTCTTTTGCTTTGTCACTGCTTGTTGTTGAAGTGAACTGTTACAACGCAAGAAACAGCGAAATTCTTCTTGTACACAATGATAAAATCATGTAAAGATTTTAGTTGATTGATATAAATATCAGACTAACACCTGACTGAGTGTTCAGTTAAAAAAAATAGTCATTGGTAATCTGTCACAATCCATTTATTGCTTGTTTCGCGGGTCTGCCGACGATCATATTTGAAGAATACAAAAATATATATATTTTTTAACATTTTTTTCCAGATTCACTTTAATTTCATTGTAGATTAAATTTTTTTTTTGTTTTAATAAAATTTATTTCTTCCTCCTTCCTTGTATTGATTCCACATAGTCCTTGAGAAATTGAAAAGTGCTTAAAAATTTTTAAAAAATGTTTTCCTCCCTCCTCAGTAGATTCTTAAGTAGGGACATCCGAGAAACAAGCAATTAAATAAGTCTGGCCTAAAGAGAATAATTTTTCACACGTTAAGCATAAACTATTACTACATTGATATTTCTATTAAATCTTTGCCCAGGACTGTACAGCTGATTGAGTTATTAAATGCTAAAATGTTATTTCAGAACAACTTGTTTTTTTGCATTATAGGAAAGAGCTGCAGCCTGCTATAGAAAGCCAAGTCAGCGCTTCATCACAAATGGCTACGGTTAAAGAAGTTCCTAAGACAATAAAAGTTCCTAAAGGAAAAGGGTCAGTCAAGGCCAAAGCACCCTCAAAATTCCCAGGTTAGCTGCAACAGATTCTGCTGGATTCCTAGTTGTTAAAGTAGCAGAAAGTTTTTTTTTTTTTTTTTAACATGCATTCTTTTGTCATGCAGAAGAGACTCGAGTTAAAAGTATTGTCAAAAAGGTACAGATGGCATTTTACTTTCCCGTTTGTTCCTATTTGACATGACTACAATACTGCGAAATTAATAGTGCTGCTCTTGAATCAAAACTCAAATGCATTTCATAACTACAGGAGATCCCCTGGAGGAAAAATATCGTTGAGGTTACTGGTCTTCCAGAAACAGTCACTGAAGTTGAGCTTACAAATCTTGCTAGCCCCTATGGATTCATAGGAACGCCTGTCATAGCAGTCACTCAGCACAAGGTACTTGTGCTATCCAAGCCATTGATGCGTTTTTTAAAGATTGGTACTGTAAAACATATGCTTTTCTCTAATGCCAAATGCATTGAGCATGATATCCTAAAGACTGAATTTGCTCTCTACAAGGCGTACCTGGAGATGCCTAACACAAATGCAGCCGAGTCCCTGGTAAAGGCTTATGCAGCGACACCAGCCAAGCTGCAAGAGAAGGAGATAAGTGCCAAAATGATGACGAAGCCCATTGACCTAAAATATACAGTGAGTACATTTTCAGAATAGTGCCTGAATCACAAAACCTAATTTATTTACATTTATTACATCTTCAGGGTATTACAAAAAAGCACAGTAAATGTACAGTACTGTGCAAAAGTCTTAGGCCACGTTTAGATTTGTTGTTTTAGCAATGGTATAAGGAGTGCATATAACAAATTGCAGAGGACTGGACCCAAAGATTTAAAACGTGGATTTGTCACTTTATAAAACTCTGATTTCCATCTTCATTCCAGTCGTTATACGCTTTATCATATCTTTGTATGTTCATTTAAATAATTTTGCACCACATTTGTAGCAAGTCTAACAACTAGTATTTGGTCAAACGCAAGTGGGACCAATTCTTCTTGTAAAAGTTTACTTAAAAAAACGCAAAAATAGATATTACACTGGACTCAATATAGCTCGGTCAGAAACTGTGTTGCCTTTCACATCTTTATCTGCAGTCTGACTTTTCCATGCAAACGGTGGCAAAATGACTAAAGATATATAAAGTACTTTAAATATTATACATTACTGACGTTCACATTTTATAAAACGGTAATTGTACATTCTTAAATTATTTTTTTACTAAATTATTACTACAAACGAACTAACCCTTAACTCACTCTTACTTGTAGCCTTTTTACCCTGTTGCCCTTCTGAAAAAAGTGGTTTCATGTCTGCTGCTTTTCCAAAAAGCTTCTTCAGAGTCAACCTGGCATCCTGATGACGCTGCCATGGGTGGACATCACACTAAATACTTGCCACTGTAGCCTAGGGGTTGTGCGGCCAGTCATTTTCAGTAGTTGTCCTGTTTTAAACTAGTCAGCTATTTGTATTCCAAAGCAAAATGAAACTCCGATTGTCCTAATTTTTACTTAACACCGTTAAGTGTTGATTGCCAATGGCAAGAATGCCTTATCGTATTTGAAATAACAGATATGCACGCTCTAAATTGAAATTCCAGCTATGCTTTAATGCTGCTTACTACTTTCTTGTATTTTATGGTTGTTATAATATAGAGAAATAATTATATATAGTCATTTATACCCTTTCCAAAACAACTGTATATCTACAGTTGCCCAGCATTGTAGATGTCATTACTAAGAATATAACACTAAAACCATAAAAAAACATGAATATCTATACAATCTGGAGTAGTCATTATAATGTCTGTGATTTCCTCCTCCAGGAATCCATTTTCAGAGCATTGATGGAAATGGACACATTGACTGTAAGTAATCCAGTTAACCTCGTACACATTTTACCTTTATTAATAAAACAAAAAGTGATGGCCAATTTTGCTCCCATTCAATGCTTTTATTTACATTTTAGCGTTTAGAGGGGCACATAAAGACCGAGTAAGCCAAGCACTCAATAACATCACAGGATGCTTTTTGTAATATTGTAGAATCATGGGATACTGTGGGTCATTAGATTTTGCCCAAAATAGTGGAGTTCATGCCACTTCAAGTGCCATAGCGGAACATACCAAATACTAACCTTCTGAAATGGGGTGTTTAAAATTTTTTTTTAATGGTTTACATTTGAAAAAACTGCAAACTTTGTTGCATTTCACTAGTGGTTTCAGACTTTTGGTCTCCCATTAAGTCACTGGCATAAAACCTCTGAACTCTGTGGTCAAAACAAATATAGATTAGTTAGAAATGATTAATTATGAGAATGATGACATTTTTTTCTGCTTTTCCCTAGCCTCAAGAAAAAGCAGTGCTTCCTGAACGTCTCCTGTCAGTCAGTAATGTACCTTATAAAATCAAAGCCATTAATGAAGTTCAGAACCTTGTCAAACGCTTTGGCTCCTATAAGCGTTGTTTGCCCCTCAATGGCAGGGTAAGAATGCAATGCAGAAAAAAGAATAAATTGGTGCCTGACTTGTTTTTCATTCTCCCTTTTCTTTTAATAATCAAAAGAGCAATGCTGTGTATTCTTAGACCTAGAAAATGTCTGATGCCTTTTTCTTTTGTTTTATTGCAGATTATTTTTGAAATGGATAATGCTGCTATTGCCAAGTCAGTTTATAGACGGTTCATCAAGTTTCCATGCATCATACACAATAATAAGCTTGTCTTTAGACTTATAGCCATGTCTCCTGACCAGGTATTATTTTATCTTCTATACAGATGCACCAATTGCAATTTTCTTGGCTGATTCCATTTTCCAACAGCATACTAAAACATTTTCAGCTTTTCTTGTAATAGAAACAACTTATTTTGTTAAAGAAAGCTAGCAGGGACTGCTTTGAGTGGCCGAGCCATGTTTTAAGCACTGTTAAAGTCACACATACAAACGTGTAAATGTGATATGAGACTCATAAGCCAGCTACATCTGATCATGTTAAATTGTTTGAAAACATTCTGTGCTCGCTAGTTTTGGTAACTTTATTAATTATTGGTGAAATAATAATAAATAAATAATAATAAATTGGTGAAGCAATTCTCATTTGGTCACATTTGCATTTCAGAAAAAGAAATCTGATGCTACAGGGTAAGTAAATGTGTAGCATGGTTATTGTCTGTTTTTAGGCTTTGCAATTATTTTGTGATCTATTATGTATGTATTGTGTATGTCTAACATGTGAAAATGCGTTATATGAAGAGCTAAAATGTTTACGAATATTTTTTGTCCATTAGGGTTAAATCAGTCTCCAAGCTAGGGGTTAAAGCACAAGGTAAACCTAAACCTGCTGGAACTCAGAGAAAAGGTACAGCTGCTTCTTCAGCTAGAACTCCGACATCAGCCAGAAGTGCTAAAGCAGAGGCTGATCCGGAGGGAGGAACGAAGCAGCCTAATGAAACAATTGTTATTGAAGACAGTGACGATGATATGAACAGCGACTCTTTGAAAAACAGCACTGGGATAGAAAGTACAATGAAATGCACAGATGACATAATTGTTGTTGATGCAGAAAAGTCCGCTTCAGGGTGCAGTGGTATGCCTCAAGTTACAACTGAAGAAGCAAGTGTACGTGCTAAAGAATTGCCACATACAGATGAGCATGGAGAAAAAGTACAAATGGACATGTCTGAAAAAACTGCATCCATGGATGTGACTGAACAATCTGAAAGAAAATCATCAGTGGTGGTCACTGAGCAAACTGCAAAATTATCTTTTGAGCTCACTCAGAAAGCAGAAGAATTACCAGTGGAGATGACCAAGAGAACTGAAAAATCACCTGTTGAGGTTGTTGATAAAGCGGAAAAATCATCATTTGATGTTACTGAGAAAACCGAAGAATCACCTGTGGAGAAGACTGGGAGAACTGAAAAATCACCTGCCGAGGTGAAGGAGATAACCGAAAAATCACCTGCCGAGGTGAAGGAGATAACCGAAAAATCACCTGCCGAGGTGATGGAGACAACCGAAAAATCACCTGCCGAGGTGAAGGAGACAACCGAAAAATCACCTGCCGAGGTGAAGGAGACAACCGAAAAATCACCTGCCGAGGTGATGGAGATAACCGAAAAATCAACTGCCGAGGTGATGGAGATAACCGAAAAATCAACTGCCGAGGTGATGGAGACAACCGAAAAATCAACTGCCGAGGTGAAGGAGACAACCGAAAAATCAACTGCCGAGGTGACGGAGATAACTGAAAAATCAACTGCCGAGGTGACGGCGTCAACCGAAAAATCACCTGCCGAGGTGATGGAGATAACTGAAAAATCACCCGCCGAGGTGACGGCGTCAACCGAAAAATCACCCGCCGAGGTGATGGAGATAACTGAAAAATCACCCGCCGAGGTGACGGCGTCAACCGAAAAATCACCCGCCGAGGTGACGGAGATAACTGAAGAATCACGGGGTGGGCTGACGTAGAAAATCGAAAAATCACCTGCTGAGATTAAGAAAA
>JAVSBV010004340.1:0-12857 GCA_033117975.1 Parotocinclus spilosoma | reverse complement strand
GCTGAAGTAATGGAACGTTCTCTTTACTTAACACACCATACATCACTCTCGTATCACACATGCTCCGTCCGTACCTAGCTTACAGCGCGTCATATCCTACACATTGTGTAGATACAACAAATATTTACTGTAAATCATCATATTTTATCATTTACAACATTCCTTTATTGTTCGGATTATTCTTTTTAATATATTTTTAAATAAATTTTGTAATTTTTGTAACGTAAAAGTTTATCAAATACATGTCTATGTATAAGTTTACTTTACCACACGTACTACGCATGTAAAGATCGAGTTTTGCAAAAACCCGCTATATATTTTTTCAATTCATATTTTTTGAAAACTCGCGATGCACCGAGTGGCGAAGGAACACTGTATATAGTATATAGTCATCAAAAAGAAGTAACTGTATCAGTGATTGTCTAGGCATTTGACCAGCCCTCTCAATTAAAGTATTGAAAAAATCCCCATATGTCCTATTTGTGTCTCCATTAGTATTGTGGGTTAATGAGAGTGAATCTGGCAAACCTAAGGTAATGCAAAACAGGTACACATACTTTAGAAACAAGCCAAAAAAACCTATGTGTTACGCTGCACATGGCAAGTCGAATCTAAAGTCAATGTTTGAGCGGCTTAAGTGCGACTTCATTCTGAAACTCTGACTTGAGTTGCATTGAAACAGCCAAGCCCCCATCTCTGCCAAGAGACCAAGGCCTCAAGTCCCTGAACTGCCAAGTAGCCTGGGAGCAGGACCCTTAATCCTAAATTGCCTGGCATGTACCTTGCAAGATTGTTTGAGTTATTAGTCGCTCTCTATATAGGAATCTGATAAATGTTATAAATGCATCTGACTGGGAATCAATCTGGGAGACATAGGTCTCAAATTGGTCTTTTTGATTATGTTGCATGGGATTTGTCTAGCCGAAATGATCTATGCCACCAATCTCACATATTATGGACTTTAATTTTAATCAAGGGAAATTGGGAAATACTGTACCGATAGTTTGTTTAGCTTTATAGACCAGACCTTTCACAGTCTTCACTTTTTACCCAGGCTTTAGGGACTGGGACTTGTTGGGGCAGATGTCAATAGTTCAACCTGAGATAAGATCCCAGGCAGCTTGACACCACTGTTTCCAGCAGCTAGCTCCTACGACTGAGCCACAGTTCCAAGGCAAATCAAGTAAAGCACTTCTGAACAGAGACAATCAGCCAGTTAGAGATAAAGCCCAAAACAAACACTTGCCTCAAAAAACACAAATCACCAAGGCAACCATCAATAGTCCTGAAGTGTGAAAGGTTTACAGTTTTTTTTTTCCAGGAAATTACCATGGAGTTAAGCTTCAATCTACCCAGAGACCAAATTTCAGACTGTCAATTTAAGACCTAATACAATTCCTAGATATGTACCCTTCTTGACTTATGGGAACAAAAGTCAATGCATTACCTGGTAAGACATGCTGAGGCTGGTGAATACAACCAGGGAAGAAACAACGGGAGGTCTTTTTAAAATAGTGTGTCACGTGGCATGTTCGACTCATTTCGTGGGAACAAATTATTTTCCAGGAACTTAAAAAATACATTTGACCAAGAAACCATATTAAATTAAAACTAAACTGTTGCTGCTCCAGCAGGGCCGGATGCACTCTGCTTTGGCTGGGGTGCCCTGAAAAATCCTGGCAGCTTCATTTAATGCAGTCATATGGCTTCAGTCACCTGTGCTAAATTCTGAAGGACTGTGCTTTTAAGACTTGTCCATTCATAACTTCTCTAGATGACATTCACAGTTACATGTTCATGTATACTTTCATTTTCTTGAGCTACATATTCCTACCATGATGATCCCTTCTTTACTTCTTTACTTTACTACCATCTTTAATTTGTTTTCTTTTCACCCATAACTATGATGATTCAGTCTTATTTCTGCAGTCATGTTCTATGTCAAACCATTGTCTTAGTGAAACTTTGTTCCAGAAGGCTCTTTGAGTGCTGATAATGTTGAGTAAATGCAATTCATCTGTTCCAGCACCCTGAAAAAAGCACACTGTATAAAACACTAAATGCATTAATGGAGCTGTATCGTACAGATGCTCACTGATTTACAATAGGGATTCTAATACATCTCTCAAGAGCTGAACGTATCAAACACCAAGCATTTTATATAGTCTGTAGTGTATAATAGCACCTTAAACATGCTTAAAATACTAACATTAAACTACAATTGGGCAAAACCATAAAACAAATCATATTTTATAATATTGCGTCAAAATATCTGTTTGAGTAATGAGCTATTGAAATGTATAATTTTTGATGTTTTTTGTATTGACTGTGAAACACTGTCCATTATATGCAGGAGAGTATGGTACTATGCAGTGGTTCGCATGTTTCCATTTGGTTGGTTGTTATCACTAACTTTCTTAGGACCAATAATGACTTATTTGAATTAAGAATGTTGTACTGTAAGTGTAAAAATAAAGAAAAATATGAGAATCACAGCAGAGATCTGCACTGTGCCAAAGCTTTTCTGAAATGTTGTCTTTGGTGGAACGAGTAACGCATCTCGACTCATTTTAAGTACTCAAGTTTAAGCATGGGTGCAGAAAAAACGACGAGTGCTAAAACAATTTTTTGCATTTCTTTTCAAAATGCCACGAAAACTCTGAGGTGTTTCAAGTTCCGAGGTGGTTGAGTGCTGTGGTAGCGCAGTATTCCTTTTAGTTCATTCATGACTAAACCATTACTTAGTAACTGCTTATTTATAAAACAATCCTTAAAACACAGCTTAGATTTTCTTTTCTTAATTGTCTTTAAACATCTATGAGCTGTTTCCCATCTACTTGTCAGATTTCTTTGACTTTAGCTTTCTTTACTTTTGTCTTCATGTGTTTTTTGGTTGTGGTTCAGGTCTGAGTGGGCACCATGTTAAATTTAAAGATCAATTATTAATCATTCTGAGCTTCAAAACACATTGTTTTTGGTGCTGGAAAAGGTTAGATAACCATCCAAAAAGAGATCAGACTATACCAGTCAGATAGACTGTGAACAAATGGAGGTATCACAAAAATTTTGTTACTAGATCAACCAAAAAGATAATTGCAAGAATAAGGCAGGTTGTGATTTAAGATCAAAAAAGAGCCCAGGGTAACATCTAAGCAACTAAAAGCTTTATTCCCATTGGCTGATTTGAATGTTTATGGGTCCATCTTCAGAAGAATGCTGAACAACAATGGTGTTCATGGCAAGGTTGCAAGGAGAAACTAACGTTGCTGGCCATCACATGATACATCAACAATGGAAATGACAATTGGAAAAAGAGTTTTGGATGGATAAGAGCAAATAGAGCTTTTTAATTGGAAACTTTCAATTCCATTGTATCAGTACCAAAGTTTCCTTAAACTATCCTGTTATATACTGTTCCTATTGTGGTCTTTCAGAACTACTGCTTTCATTGCAGAGTCCTGTTCCAGTAGCAAAGCGATCTGTTCCAGTTCTAAACAGCTCAGATTTATTGTTCCCATACTCTGTAATTATTATTTGAATCATACTGGGAATTGAATTGGTTTACACTGTTTAAGTCAAGTGAAATATGTACTCTAAGTGACCAAAAGCAAGTTTGTGTTGCTGTTTTTTATCAGTCTCAGTGAGCAGCCCAGCTAGGAGACTTTATACCACTTTTAGAGATTAAGTTACTCACACACACTGCACGTTAAAGGGCAACTTTTGATGTGTGTGGGGCCTTTAAGATGGCAGCCAGCTGGGCAGATCATTAAATCATGTGGCTTTTCTGGCTGGAATGGCAGGATTAGAGGAACTTAAAGGAGTAAGTGTGTTACAGATGGTATGTTTACACTATATATGTATGTGCACGTTAAAATAAATGTTTAGCTCCGATTCCCTCAGAATCAGGTCTTTGAGAAGTCTGACCTGTCATTTGTTTCGTGACCCTGCTTGTTTGAGTTTGCCGTAACAGTTTGACCAAAGTTAAACATGATTTGATTTGTGCTTCTTTCACTCTAGCGTGATGCAGCATGTATTTTTTTTCCTCCGCATATAGTTCCAAAACGTTTGGTGCAAAAACAGTGGGAGTGATTTTTTCCATTTACTCTCTCTTGACATCAATCCAGTACCAACGTTTTTTTTTTTTTTTGTCAAACACTTTTTTAGCAGAGTCCAGCTCTAGCATCAGAAGTTCCCATTACAATAGCTAGTATGAGAGGATCCAGATGTTCAGAATCAAATGGTTTTTGCTCCAGTACCACAAAGCATTATATTACCAATGGTAACTGTTTAAAAAGGTTTGTTTTCTGTTACAGTACCAATGGCTCTAGATACTGTCCCAAAAAATGCTGTAGTACCAAAAGTTCCAATAATAAAGATATTGTAAATAAAATCAACTAACTAAACTAAAGGTTCCGTTAAGGTCCAAGTAAATGGATTTAGTCCTAAAGGTACTCATTCTGGGTGAAAACTTAAGTAAAATGTCCTGTTCTGTAGGTTTATCTTCCAGAACCAAAGCTTTCAGTTCTAGTATGAAAAACCCATTTACCAGTTTCAAACCTTTACTTTTCAGTCGCAAAGGTTCAGTCCCATAGAGGACAGTTGTCAGTAACTATATATGCAAAAGGTTCAGGTTACAAACCATCGGTTACTGCTTCAGTCTCTTGCCTTAGTTCGAATTATTCCTTTTCAGACCAAATGATGTCTCTGAGTATTAAAATGCTCCCTAAAGTTCACCTTCCAGTACTAAAGTTTTCAGTTCCAATATTAAAGGGTCATTTTCAGTCACAAAACTTCACTTTGGTTCTAGAGCAATTGTTTCAAACCAAAGGTTCTTGTTTCAATCTCGTTTCTTATCTTGGTATCAACAATTGGTCTTTCAGTCTGAATGATTCATGTTTGAGTATCAAAAGGCCCTGTTCTAGTTCCAAAGCTATAGTAGTTATAGTATAAAAGATCATGTTCTGGTCAAAAAGAGTTCTTTTCATGTATCAAACCTTCACTGTCCAGTACCAAATATTTTTTTCGCAGCAGCTATCTGTAACTATAACTGCAAAATGTATCTCTATAACTGCAAAAAGTTCCAATGCTTCTTGTTTTGGTACTAATCATACTCTGTTTAAGTATTAAAAAGACCATGTTCCGGTGACAAAAGTTTTAGTTCCAGTATCAAAACCTTTACATTGCACTACCAAATATTATTTCTATACAAGTGCAAAGTGCAGTGTCCAGGTTCTGAACCAAAAGGTTCCTGTCCATTCTCATCGTTTCTGTCTTAGTACTAATGATTCTTATTTTAGTCCTAATTATTCCTGATTAAATATTAAGAGGCCCTGTTCCAGAGATTTACCTCCCAGTACCAAATGTTTCTGTTCCAGTATCAAAAAGTCTGTTTCCAGTATCAATCTTTCACTTTCCAAAGGTAAAATCAAGTCTTGTTTTCGTACCAATGATTCATCTTTTGTTTCTTATGATTCCAGTTTAAATATTAAAAGTTCCTGTTCCATTCCCAAAGGTTCACCAACCAGTACCAAATGTTTCTCTTCCAGGACAACAGCTGTCTTCACATCCATCAGCAACAGGTCCAGCTGAAGTACCAAAGGGACCTACAACCCTTGCACTAAAGTGTTAACAGTTTGTGTACAAATTGTGAGCAGATATTTGTACATAATAACCCTTTACACTTTTAACATGTCACCTTTTCCCATAGAGGCTAGTTTTTGGTAGCTTGTGGTTAAAATTAGCCACTGGTGATTAGAATAGTTCTTGCACTGTTATAAATTAGCGCTCTGTTACTCTCTGAAGTGTGTGTCATGAACATGCTTATGTTGGGGCAGGGATTTAAGAGGGGAAAGTCCCGGCTCCTTTCATTCCACACCTGGACACACTCACATTCCAGCCAGCGCTGACACTGAAGGACCCGTTGTGTGCATTCGAGTGTGTGTGCGTGCCTAATTTGCGTGTGCACGCTCCAGCATATGGACTGCACTTGTGTCTGGACACGCCGGCTTTGCCTTGAACCCCACCTCCGCTAACCACATTAAAGTGCGCTGGATTGACATTTTAGTGTGTATCCTTTAAACTCTCGTTTTATTTCCTAAAATTGCTTTGAAGGTGTGCGTCTACCTGTATGTGTGTGTGTATCACTTAGGGTTATTTATACACACCACCATCTGCTCTTACTCCACAAACGCCTCGACTGCAAAGACAAACCTCTACACAGACACACACACACACACATTCTGTGGTCTCTTAACCCACAGCTGTACGTCCTTTGACGAAGTGCCACTTGTCCTGTGTGAGAATAAGCAGGGCTTAAAATAACAGTACGGCAGTCGCGGCCTTGTTTTTCGTCCTCGTCTCTTTTGTCCACGCCATCCTCAGGTTGCGACTCATCGCTGTGTGAACTGCCTACACGACTATCGCTCATCGCTTCCCTTGCATTGTTTAACAGGATACTGCCACTGACAGATGGATAGCATGCTGTTCCGCCTGCCAGTGTGTTGTGACTGTGCAGGTTTTCACTCATCCAGGTCATTTGAAGCACCTAATGGTCAGTTCAGGCTGCAACCTTTTGGCAAGAAATCCGAGACATTTTTTGAAAGCCGTAGATCCTCTCTTGGGATCCTCTCTAAACTCCTCAGCTCACTCATATTTCCAATTGGGATTAGATTCTGGACTGGGATGGCCATATCATATTGTCCTCTTAGAACAATTTACATGTGGTCTTGGGTATTGACTTGCTGGAAGATCCAACTACGTTCTAGTTCTAGATGCTGAGCAGGAGAAGTCTTAAGATGCTTTCACACCTAACAGTTTTAGGGACTAATTTAGGAGGAACTACCCATTTTATGTTTGCAACCCCAAAAGCAGTGGGAACACTGTGCGATGCTGACATAAATTCTCTTAGTAAAGCTTAGCAGGCTTATTAAAGCCTGGACTTTCTCGGTCTATTCTTTCTTCTTTCAACCCGAATATCTGTTTTATGGCTACAGGGTAAATGTATTGCTCACAAAAATTATAATTAAATTATAATACAATTAGTAATAATTTTAGTGTAGTTTCATTTGGGGGTTGCCCCCAACTTGGATTGGGAATGGAAACCAAGCACTTTATGAAAAGAGTGGGCACGATTACTGCTGTATGTTTTAAGGAGGAACCTGTTTTCCAGGACCTGTGTATCACTTAATCACGTACATCATCATGTAATTTTGTTTTAATAGTTTTAATGCTTTAAATTTTAATTCACTTTGAACGAGACTAAAAGGGATAATTGTAATATGTGTGGAAAATAAATCTGATATAAAAGAGGATGCACCTCCATCAGTGAACTTCTGCAGGTTACTGGGTTTGATGGACTGCGACCTCTTAGCCTGAATGCTTGATTAACTTGGAGAATCCCAAATGCTTAATATGGTTTTTGCACCAAAACTGGACTTCTACGACTTACTACTGGTCACTGCTCAAATGATAAACCTGTGAGCCAAAAGAAAAGAAAACATTTTTACATATTATTTTCCTTTCGTTTAACCTATTATAAGCAAAAGGCTTAGCATGCATAAAAATTGTTACGTTCCTTTTGTACAACATGTTTGTCATTTCTGCAACAGAGGTTAGTTATGATTAGTGCTAACTTTGAGAGGTTTGGTTTTCCTAGGTCACCGCTGTAGGAAGAATCAGAATCGGAATGAAAATGCAACCGAAACCTAACCCTACCCTCAACATAGACACTTGTATCATTAGATCTGGACCAACCACCACATACTTGCATTACTAAGGGTTCCTGAGAAAAGACTCTATATTGAAGTAGGAGTTAGAAAAATCACTCTACATTGCATTCTAAAATTAATCAATTCCAATTCGTACGCTGCAAAGACATGGGACACGGGCCAATTTTAAGGACAGTTCTAAGAACTTTGAAATGGTTCCTTGTGTGTAAAAGTACATTTGGAGTCCATGATGGTATTTATCCTTATAAGGTACCAAGGTCTATGAAGGACTTACAGAAAACCTCCAACATACTTGGAAGGTTTTTTTTGTCTCATCAGATCACAGAACTTCCAATCAAAGTTCCAGTAGCATTAAGTAAACTCCTGGTGGTCGTACTTTTGGCACAACTTCCAGATGTGGCAAGGCTCGATCCTGACCTCGGACTAATGGATAAGATACTGGACTATGGACCAGAGGGTTCAGGGTTCTAACCCCACCTCCAAGCATTTGGTGGAAATGAAGCTAACTTACTACATAAAAATGTAAATAACTATATTTACTAAATTTTTTACCTTCTATGCATAATTTGCTGGTCCCCATGGGGCAACTTGGTTTTCTTTTTTTACAGAAACTGTGACTTTCTTACAAAAAATGTACGAAAATAAAATCTCCATTACGTTGCCTAGGTTAAAGTTATTAATGTTATGGTTAGGTGGAGGTGTTTTCTACAGGAGTCATTATGACAATGGAAAGTCCCCTCCTGGATAGTGAGGGGGCACTACAAGTTGCCTTGGCTCTTTCTCCACCTCTGAGTGCTCAAGGGCAAGAGTGAGTTGCAAACATCCCCCCAAGCCCCCCACCAAAAAAAGCCTCCCTAAACACACACACACACACACACACATAAAACACAGCATGGGCCACACTGACCTGTTGGTGTGACCTTCAGCTCAGCAGCACAGCCCTGTTTTCCATCTCATGATGAAACACCACACATTCCTGCCAAACAGTGATAATGGCTTACAGCAGTGTGTGTGCAGATTATTGTTAATACCCTGCTCCTCTTACCCAGTTCACGTATCTACATACATATCACATGAATATCATTTCTCTATATAACCCTCTGTTCGCTGTATTGTGGCAGGACTCAAGTTACCTTGAATGGTTTAAGGGATAAGTCAGCATTGGTGGTGGTGGTCAAGATTTGCCATGGATTTCACGTTACATACAGTGGTGCTTGATAGCTTGTGAACTCTATACTTTCCATATGTTTGTTTAAATACAACTTAAAACATCAACAGATTTTCACAGTTGCTTTATTGTTAATGGAAATTTAACCAAATCTTACATATTTAGCCATTATTTAATCAGGTTGGTCCCGTTGAGACACAATGAACTCTTTTCCAATGGAAGCCTGGCCAAGACAGCAGCCTAAAACATCAGTTTCAACATTTAAACACAACAATTCACAATTACACCATAAAACGACAAATCAAACATAAAATATACAAAATACAATCGAATCGGATCAATAGGGTTAAATTACGAAACTTTTATACAAAGCAAGAGCATTTCTATAAGTTTCAAAGGTATGCAGTTCCAAACCACCTCGAAACTTGTCGAATTTGGTTCTCTTCGCATTTTGATTAGAAAAATTTGTCTTGGTTCTCGTCATGTATTCACTCGCTTCTTAGCGCACTTGCTTAAAATTATGAGTTGAGCCATGTGACTCGCTTCAGCCAAAATTCGATTTATGATTTACAACTCAGTACACAGTTATTCATCGGGGGGGGGCCCTGAGGCAGCAAAGCAGCCCTAAACCATAATGAAGCATTCTAAGCCATAATTCTTTCGCCACTGTACTTGACAGTTGGCATGAAATTAGGTTTTGGTGCACAGTACAAATACTTCTGCCTATTGTAACACATTCTATTTGCTTCTACTCATAATTAATTAATTAATTCATTCATTCATTATTTCACTTGATCCTGAGCAGGGTTGTAGGAGAGCAGGTGTCTAACCGGTGACATAGGGCACAAGGCAGGAATAATCCCAGACAGGTTGCTAATCCATCATAGCCCACATACACTTGTATGCTCATACACACATTTACACACTAGGGGCGCTTTATTACCATAACTTTCATGTCTTTGGACAGTGGGAGGATACCTGAGTACCCAGAGTAAACCCACGCAGACACAGGAAGGACGTGCAGACTCCCTACCTAAAGCACTCCACCTGGACTTGAACCTAGAATCTTCTCTCTGAAGGCAACTGTCCTTCCCTCTGAGCCACTTTTTTATTTATAACATAGTTGTTTAAACAGTTGACCTTGTCATTAAACTGTTTTATTAAAAGAGTTGCCAAAACGGGCAGGCAGATGCAACACGACACCCCAAAACCTGGCTTTGTGGGTGACACATGACCAGACAAGAAGTGCCCCATACATATTTATTACATCAGAGCTATTTCTTCAGCATAACACACTGAATGTATCTGTTAACATAGTGTTTCTGATTCACATAATAAACCAAATGCAACAACACACTGGCATATAAACTCCAAAGTTTAACGTCTAACCTGTGTCGCTTTCCTGTTTGCATGCCTGTTTGCTAATGGCTAATGTGTGCCTGGCTTAGCTCGATAGTTCTTTTGATATGCCACAGATGTTGTGTGGAGCGAGTTTGTATGGGGATTGTAAAACTAAACATAAATAGACCTCAGACCAGCTGATGAAGAGGAAACTTTATATGTAACTGTAAGTGCTTGTTAAACTGGCTTTCTAGCTAACATTAGCATGGTCATCACTGAACTGAGCTACCTGCCTATTAGTACAAGCATACAGTCCCTAAATAACAAAATAACAACCTCGTTCAGATTCGAAACCTCCAATTACATTCAACCCAATTCAATGGTATGTTTATGTAGCGCTCTTAACAATAGGCGTTGCAGTTAAACAGGTTTACAATGACCTGAGTCTAGACCCCACTGGTGCAAACCAGAGGCGACAGTGGCAAGGAACAACGCCCTGAGGCGCCTTACGAGAGTAACCAGGCTCAACTGGGAACCCTCGCTCCCCTGGGAGAGACCAGATGACGACACTAGGAGTTTATGTAAAGCCGAATGTTAATGTAATCAAGCTGTATTATCTAGTTTCGTTAGCTGTAGCAGGTTTATCTGAACTGTATCAGCTTATATTCACTGAGGCAGATATCAGAAGAGCCTCTGTTAGCAAACTTGGTATGTTTCTGTTTGGCTTGGATTGTTTTAGAAGATATAATATACTGTACATACTGAAGTCCTGCTTAAAATCAAAAATGTTTTCACATGAATGATTAGTTATGCTAGTTATACTTGCATATACTAGTCACCAGGATGAAAATATTCCACATTGTTTTGGTTTAAGAAAAGCACAAAAACTGTTGGGAATTAGGAGATACTTTATTGTATTGTATATAGTTATTGTGAACAGTATATTTTCCTCAGACATGCTAGTAAATTGTAATGGCAGATCTTTGTATGACAGTACGGTTAAAAAATAAAAAAAGGTATAGCACGTGTGTTGATATTGTCATGAATATAAATATTGATTTACGCTGCACTAACTACATACACAATAGGAACTACATTACGGTCTGTGTTACACATGGGCATTTTAATACACGGAAAGTAGCAGTACACTACAAGTGCTGTGTCTTTTACCTGCATATACCTAAAAGTGCAGCGTCCTGGTCTTTTGACTGCTGTGTCTTCCTAAAAGTAGTAACCCTGTGCTGGATTTACCTTCTTAAGGTTTAAAGTGTTTAATAAGTGCTATTGATATTGTCCATTCTGGAAATGAGTGTTTCATCAAGCAGCCTCTTGGTTGTGTGCAGAAAGGGAGATATTTATTTATGTTCATATTCCACCATGTACGTTTATATTTTGGTTCAAACGTTAATGTGTGATTGTAACTGAAGAACCACAGTGTTGTATATTTCCTGTAGGGACTGATATGTAGTTTAACATTATACTGTACTTGTGCTGTATTTCTGATGCATTTACGCATCCTTTGAATACAAATTTCTTGTGAAAATACCTTTTATTTTTACATTACAGTAAAAAAAGACGTCACTTTGGTTATGTCTGGTCAACGTCCATTACGATCAATGCCACATACCTGTGCTTTTATGAGCACCACGTGCATAACCATAATGGAAAATGTTAATAACCAATCAATCAATCAATCAAAATTTATTTATACACCGCTTTTTACAATGGAGCATTGTCTCAAAGCAGCTTTACAACAGTATATTATCTAAAAAAGGCCAATCCCAGTTTGAGCAAGCCTATGTCGACAGTGGAAAGGAAAAACTCCCTTAAATAACGGATAATAACGGATCAAAAGGCAGGCTGGGAAATGTAGTAATAAACATTATTACTGTATGCCAATCTAAATCCCTTTGTAATTGGCCTAGTAAGATCATACACAGAATACAGAGAATATAGAAGATACAGAATTTCTTTTAACTTGATCTAGTAATCTGTAGAGTCGCAATTACAACTGCATTTCGTTTAAGTGTAAAAAACGTACTACTTACTCACCATGCTAATAAGAAATCCAACATGAAAGAAAAAGAGATAAGTAAAGCTAATGAAAGATTGCCATGCCTAACAAGACATAGAAAGAAGTTTCTCATGAGGCAAATCTTAAATGTCCTTTAACATCATATATAATTGATGTTTATGCTCTTTGGGGTGAATTTTTCCTTTAAAGAAATGGCTTAGGCATGATTGAAGTCCTTAAGAACTCTGCTTAAGCAGCCTCAGAGGTTTGAACTACATCTGCATTCATAATCTGATTGGGACGCCTGACAAATGGACTTAAACAGTCACGTAATGTAAATGTGGACCTAATTCTCCACACATAGCTACCAGACATATCTTTTAACTTCAGTTGCCATCTGTGAAACCGTTAAAGTTTTTGGAACGGGTGTGTGTGGGTGTTTGTTTTACATAGGTTGCTCACACTTGGTATCCTCTGCACTCATGACTGGTGAACAGGGACCATCATGTAGAGAAAAGCTAAACTTATGTCTCTAAATGTCTTTAAACAGCCTTCCTCTTTCTATCTAACAGTGGCCTTGCATGTGAGAAAGAGTGCGTGTGTGTGT